>JARJEC010145316.1:0-30968 GCA_030264575.1 Tachinus sp. AB-2021 | reverse complement strand
CTCAACCCCCTACCAGGAGGACCAGGATTTTTTGTTCGGAGCTTCTCTCCTAGATCGACTGCTATCTCAACAGCTATGAGCCCGATCTGCCCGTCCTGTTAGGTCCGCGGGTGGTATATTATTTCCCACCTACCCGCCGGCTAAGCCGGTGGGGGCTTTCCCCTATCCGCCACCTGGGGACGCGCCCTCTAGGGGTTACAAGCTCCCCCGAGGGGGTGATTTTATTACTGCATTAAATTTATATCTGTGTGAAGGGATTAAGCGGGTAAGTCTGCTATTATATATTATCAATACATCGTAAATGAAACAGAATAGAAACATTCTGTTTGTACCGGCCGGCGACCGATGGACCGGCGCCGAATAATGGCACCACTACTGAGTATGCCACTATTTTTTTCTATTATTACTTGCAAAATATGAAATACAACAAGAACATAGATAAAATCATACATTATAATTAATCAATTTAAGATCTTATCTATATTAAGAGAATTTAATAAGTTTATATCACTTCTTGAAAATGCAAGGTTGTGTTGTCAGTGTTTACAATTTTTAATATGTAACGCAACTGACAGGTACAATGTGTTAGACATCTAATATAAAGATTGTGTGTTCCAGTGAGGTGAATAAAAAAGATCGCGTCATTAAAATCAAACCGAATACAAACTAAAGCAATTTTTGTCTTTAGACCCTTCAGACAACACGCCTGACACATTTCTACTCGTGTGAAATTAGTCTAACAATGAACAATGCCTAACTAACTTATGCATGGTAACAGTGTGAACCGATCGACAGTCTTCAGAAAAAAAAATTTATGGATCTGGCTTGCTAAATTCACTTCGGTTTTAGTATGTACGCCACTGGAATCGCAAATTCTTTCAATTACAAAATCAATGAAGTTTGCTACATTTTATTCTGTGTTTTGATTTTAGGTCAGCTGATTTGTGACAACAAACCTGTCACATTTTCGTCTTGGGTGGAACAAGTCTCGTGACAGTCGTGACCTCATTTTTACTTACTTCCTTGGAACAAGAAACCCTATCCATTTTGCTAAAATGGCTTTACATTCAGCTGTGAAAGGTAAACTTATATCCGTAATAGGAGACGAGGTAAGTGTTACAAATATTTGAGAAAAGTTTTTATAGGCTGCTGACTTTTATTAGGATACCTGTGTTGGATTTCTTTTGGGTGGAGTAGGTGAAATCAACAAAAATCGCCATCCCAATTTCATGGTTGTAGATAAAAGTGTGTAATAAAAAAATAGATTAAATAAATATGTAGCTGTGATGATTTACAGATACTGCTGTAAGTGAAGTTGAAGAGTGTTTTAAACGTTTTATCAAGCGTGATGACATTGATATCATCTTGATTAATCAGAATGTTGCTGAATTGATCAGACATGTAATTGATGGACATACTCAGCCCGTCCCAGCAGTATTAGAAATTCCATCCAAGGATCATCCGTATGATGCCAGTAAAGATTCTATATTACGTAGAGCCAGGGTAATTATGATATAATATTTATAGTTTTTATCTGCCGCTCTTTTTACGGCCCATGTGTGTGGATGGCTTAACATCTAATAAATAATGTATGCCTTACATCACATTTTAATTGGTGTATTAATGGTTTTTAGTTTTGTAAAATTTTATTAAACTCTGAGATCGGAATCAATCTTTTTCTCAGATACATTCTCTTTATTTTATTGTTTCAAACTGATACGCTGTGCCATAACTTGGACGAACAAATTCACTGTATAATTTACAAGATAAATGGATCTTAAAGTTTTTTACAAACATCAAAGCTTTTCCAGAGTCCAACTTTAAATATTTTTTACGTATATCGGGTTACCAACAATGATTGATGATTGATTAATAGGCAATCAAATATGTACTTATATATATATATATATATATATATATATATATATATATATATAAAGAAAAATGAAAATCTTCTAGGTGGGGTTTCTTCATAGACGGAATAAAAAATAATCGGTATTTTATATGAAGCAGTTGTATCAGGAAATGCTTCAAAATTGAACCAAATTGTAATAAATTGAACACAAACATATTCTTATAAACATATTGAGAATTAAAATTGCTACTACATTTATTCTCATTGAATTTAAAATTAAAATTTAATTAACCCAACCAGCAAATATTTACAACTCTCAAAACATCATCGAACATCTGTGGCAAATCAATAATCTAGCAAGGGCAGATCTAGAAAATCTTCGAGGGGATAAAAAAAAATTTGTTCATAAATTTTCAACATATATAGTTGTTAACAGCTGTGTGTGTGCGTTCTTTTATTTTTACATGAGTGGATTCGTGGTAGCAAATTTGCTACCACTACATGCAAACAAAATGAATATAAAACAAAAATGCTACAATAAATAAAGCCAAATATAAATATTTATTCACTAATAGTAATAAAGAACAAAAATAAGTAAAATTTAACTTGAATCCGAAGAATCTATAGTGATACAATTCTTGCAAACAATATGCAAATTACTTCCTTGCACACAAATTATCACACCTGTCACATCTCATTGCTGTAGACTTATTTTTTGATCGTCAATAGCATAACGTATTTTATTTGCTTTGGTAAATTTTTCTGATTGGAATTATATTTTCTCAGAAATATTTGTATATCGGTTGGTAATTGTTTCTGATTGGCTGTCATTTCTAGGTAAGGTTTTAGCAATACAAGTGATACATTTTAGGAAATTTCTTCTATAATTTTTTTTGTTTTTACTATTGCCTTCAAATAAAGTTTGTGCATTGATCCCTGCAAAATTCAAAATAGAATAAAAAATATGAAAATGACATAGACCATCGTCTAGTAATTCTAGATACTGAATACAAACTGCAGAGTTTATCAACAATATTTGGACCTAAAAAATAACACTTTGTTTATATTTCTAAATTTATATTAATATAATAAAGAAAAACAAACACAAAATAAACCATTTTTGCATAAAAGACTCGCAAAATAATAAAAATTTAAATAACACTTACATGAGTGCGCTCGTGGTAGCAATTAAGCTACCACGTGTAATAAATGAAGTATGTTTTATATCTCAATTAAAATATAAACTTATCGTGTTAACACAATATGTAGTATCGGTGTCTCGGCCGCGAGCAAAAATCTATTATTAGCATTGCCAAGTGATAAACTATTTTATTGGTAGCAGATTTGAACCAATGTGCACTCGACTGTTAACAATATTTTTAATTTATACTTTGGTGTGGATGTGATATGTTAAAATAATAACCAGGAAAATAATAACGACACAACTGTCTAAGCAGGAATTGCCCCTCCCCCCCTCTGTATCTGCCCTTGTAATGTCTGGTTATTTCATGTGTACAAGACTGAATTTGACACACTTGGAAAAACATAAACATCATGCATTCCTAAATTTTTTTGGCGGAAATTTAAAAATCCTTGATCATTGTTGACGCTCTTATATAGCTTGTTACTTAAAATTAATCTTATCTATTTTTGCTATCCAGGAAAATTACAACAAAAATTGCTTCTGGAATGCTCCTGAAATAATGTTGCAAGTAATTTCTTTTTAAATATATTAAGTAAAATTAAAAAATGCAGCAACGCCAACCTAACTAGGCATCTTGCGTGTAAGCATATGTCACCTGTCTCGTGTTATATTCTTTTCTATTGTTTCACGAAAATACTCCCATAAGCAGTAGGTACTACTGTAAATTTGTATATGAAATCTTATGTTTATACATTACTAAATGCTATCTATATATTTTATTTTTTAGGGTATGTTCAACCCAGACGATATGGTCCGTTAAGAAATTTACCTGTAAATATTAAATATAATGTTTTATCCTGTAATAATAGTTGATCTTGTTTTCAGTTTAGCAATAAGCATAATTATTAATTGTTATATCACATTCCGACTTGATTTGATGTATGTCAATAAACAATAATCATCAGCATAGATGCTTTTTCTTTGCTAATCGTAATTTAAATTTAACTAGACCGATTATAAAATGTAATATTCAAAAAATATGTTTTGCAAGTTTATATTAAAACTAGGAAATGATCATTTGTTGTTAAGTAATTACATAAGTTTGAAGTACTATTAAAGGAAACAATTTAAAGTTTTTGTATTATTATGAATGTAAACTATTTATATAAATAATAATTGTTCAACATACCATTAATCGATTTTCAAAAAATAATTATTGCAAATTTTACTGAACAAAATTATTTTCATAGTTTTACGTTTCACATGAAATAAGTAGTTGTATAAAAATTGGCACATGGTCTTATTGCCTTGCAACAGAAAAACCGTGTATGTGCATTACTATAACGATTGAGAAAACCGTGTTTGCTGCATTAATTCTGTATTGGAAATGCTTAATAAATAATTTTTGTGTGTTTCCTAATTTCACCGATTTTGTAACTCCAATAATAACAAAATTACCATGAATTACAAGTGAACGAATAAGTTGCGACACCCTGTTGATTATTGGATACAAAAACTCAATTTAATACGTGGTTTATCTATTGCATGGTAGCATATGTTTAACTAAACTATGCAGTAATGACATAGACCATGTCTAATAAAATTTGTTAATATCTACCTTTTTATATTATTTCTTGTGCAATATACCAGATGACGACAAACAGGTACAGGCTCATATCTTTTTTATCTATGAATATTTTTTAAAGAAATCTTAACTTAAAGTATAACCAACTTACTATGAAAGGTGTTTTAGAGCAACGATTAGAAAGGACGCATAAGAGATAAAACCAGTGCTAGTTTTACAATAATTTTTGTTTTTTTTTTGCACTGGTTTTGTCTCTTGGCATACTCAAGACCTCTCTGGTGTTATGTGTCCTTTTTTATCGTTGCGGGAAAAAATCTTTCACAGGCCACGCTAAGTTGGTTGTACTATAACTGATAAAAATTCCCAAAATATCACTTCAGGTTTATATCACTTCTGAAAACATCAATTATTATATTATTAATTCAAATGGTACACCCAGCATATTTCTGCAAGTTTGGATATGATACACCATTTTAAGTGTAAATCCCAGTTTTCTAAAATTTTGGTAACAACCATATTTTATATTATTTAAAAAAAATTATGTTATATCATCTAAATACAAAATTAATAGGAAAATTATCACTTGCCACATTATTCAATTGTGTATATACACCTTTTATAAATTAAATAATCATTAAAAATAGATTTTTTTGCTATTAAAAGGCATAAAAATTTAAATTTTTAACAAGTGCATATTAAAAAACTTTGAAATTTTTTGTGATATCAAAAAAAAGGGTTATGTTATCAAAACTTTTGAAAATTGGAATTTATAGGTAAAATGTAGTAACAAAAATAATTTTGCAAAAATATATCAGGTGTTCCATTTAAAATATGATTATAAAATTGAGGTTATTTCCGGTTAAACCGAAAATGATATTTTTCAAATTTTTAGTGGTAAAGAAGGGTCTTATGATGTATTTTAACCCATAAACTTACATGAAATTTAGTTAATCGTCTAGTAGATTCGACCCCATTGAGGTAAGTTCCTGTCCTACATTGAAAACATCGGTGTAGGCTTTACCTAGACTGTAAAGGAACCGATGTCAAAGAGTGGCGGTTGGCGTGTAATTCATTTAACACCCTTCTTGGTTACAGTTTATATCCATACTTAATAATCGTGATTAGTTGAGTTTAAGTTTTAAGTTCGTAGACTTATTAATGTAATATCTTCTGTTATTTATTAATTAAAAACCAATATACATAAGTTTTCAAATAAACAACTCGATGGGGTTCATATTTATTTTCCAAAACTTTAAGTCCGATAAGCAATTTATATTGTCTTTATTATAGTATTTACAAACTAAATCAAAAAAATTAAAACAAAATAATTTCAAAAATTTCAAAAAATTTGGATAGACTATTTCCTTCATTTTAAGCAAATTGGTTGGTATTTTTACAATTACTTGATTGTTTTGACTTGACTACAATATTTCCAGTAAATATTTGGCTTCTATTTTGGTTTTTGTTGGTGCATGTAATTTGAAAGTAATAAATGTTAATTATTTTATTTTATTGTATATAATATCAGTAAGTAAGTCTTATTTCTAAATTTTGACAATATTTCTTACTATAATGATTTTTCACTTCTGACATTTTATATATCGATAAAATTTTTTTGTTAAGGATATTTGTCACATTTTTTTTTTTATTATACAAACCTTCTTTTATTTTATTAATTGTCTAATAATAGTGATTTATATAAATTAATTTGTTCATTTACTGCTATATAATTTGAATTTTTTAAATGTCTTAATTTCTAAATCTTCAAGAAATAAAAATGTTCATATGAAATATATGTTTAAAAATGTGAGAAGTGAAAAATCATTATAGCGGTAAACATTGTCAAAATTTAAAAATAATGGTTAGCGGGAAAATAAAATTATTTAAATTATAAAACATGACATTGAAAATAATGAATATCATCGAAACCGATCTGTTATTGTAATAAATAAATATAAAATATAACAAATGGAATTTATATTATAAAATACAAAAATGAATATAAAAAAATATATTCTTTATAAGAGCACAATTAACGTTTAAAATGTGTAGTCACTTATGTCTTTTTTTAAATAAGTTTTTGTCTGCCACATAAACGCAAATTAATTTATAAAAATAACGTAAAAGCCAAAATTAATCTAAAATGCTTCTATTTAAAAATAATTATACATTAAAGTTTATTTTTGATAAAATAAAATATTAGTTTTGATTGTTACATGAACACTATTTTATTTTAAGCGTTTTTATGTCTACTGAAATTAAGCAAATGTCATTTACGTTCTTTTATCAGAATACCATCGATATCTAATATCACATAGTAAAACTTTTTTGTGTTTAACCAATCCAGTGATGCTGTACATTCGTAGACACTTATGGTACACTCCCACTACTATTGAATCCGGGAAACTCAAAAAACAAATCATTTATGCACTACCTTGTTTGTGCATATCCAAAATAATGGCATCCTCACCCCAGGACCTGGTAGTAGTACTTATGTGTTAATTTAAGACTTTGTGTAAGACATTTGCTTTTACTATGGTGTCCAGATTAAATAAAAACGGCTGTCTCTGAATTTAAAAGCTTTGGTCAGGTGAGGATTTGTCGAGCTTCGGGCCGAAATTATTACGGGAACGTCCAGTATATCAAAAATGTCGTTATCTATTGTATAAAATTGTATTAATTGGATGATAGTAGCATTAAATGAAAAATTATATTTTAATAAAATTATTTAGGAAATATATAAAACCTAATCGATACCAAATATATTTATTAAATTTTTACAAGTGACTACATAGCTATCTAACATAAGAAAATCACAGATATATTGATTACTTATAATTATTATATTTTAACAAAAACTATTATACTGCATATTTTTTGTTAATATAAACAACATGTGTAAATTAATCTATTCTATATAGTACTAAAACTTGTATACGTTTCATTTGCCATTTACATATATATTCTTTATATTAATATAGTACACATACGACACATTTTCATGTGATATATCAAAACCCTGGTAAATTCATGGTAGTAAATGTGCAAAAGAAATTTCACATTTAAAACAGCATTATTACTAAATTGGACTTACAAAAATTAAAATGCATAAAATTTTAACTTCACTATTTACATGATCCAGCCTGTTTTAAATATATTATAGGAATATTTTCAGTTACCCTTTTACACAATTTTAACTATGAATATGTACAATATTGTATATTTTAATAATTTTGCAAATAACATGTTGTCAAAATTATCACAAATATTGTATGTAGTATGCACAGTTATATTGCATATAATTAAAAAACAAATCACAAAAAAGACAATTTTGCTATAAAATCACACATTTATGAGAATTAACAATAAAAAGAATTAGTTGCTACTTATAAAATATATCATGAACACTGTATTGATTAGTAAGCGTTAATGTTTACTAAAATGCGGTTCACAGTTTATTATTATATTAATTTATTTAGTTATGATATAACATTTATTTCTCTTGGCGAAGCAAGGGCTGGTGGCACTACTGGAATTATATTCCGAGCAGGAGAATTAACTACAGTTTCTTGCACTTTCTGTTCTGCATGCACTTTGGCTTCATTTGTTGCCTGTCTTATGGCTTCTTTATACGGCCCTCGTTTTTTCTTATTATAACGAACCTGGTTAAAAAAAAGTAAAACAAATCCATTACTGTACCTATATCATCATATATGCAACAAATTATCATATATGAATACAATAAAATATATTTATTTATAATATTTGCTTGTTTGAAAAATAAAAAATTGATGATCTGTAGCAAATTTTAACTGTTTTATCCACAAACCGCTACTTGGCGGTATCCTCATACAGCTAGGGTATATTTTCACTCCTAATTTTAAAAGTTAATGCTTGCTTGCATTAAATATCTCCGTACTTTTCTAGTCAGACTCGATGCGTAGGTTATTAAAAATTGATAATAATCTTTTGTTGTTAATTTTTTACAATTTTTGTGTTTATTAATATTTTTTATTGTTTTCTTTGTAAAAAAAAACAATTAAAAAAATATAAAGTAAAAGCATTATAAAAATTTAAATCAATATACATTAAATAACTGACATATCTGTATATACAAAAATATGTACAGCAGTATGTCATACCGACCAGTAGCAGTTATGTTAGAATTTGTTCATTGGCTACTAAAACTGAGATAGGTTCCTTAAAAATAAATATTAAAGTTCCTGTTATAGATATGCTCATGCACCTTTCAGAAGATTCTGCAGTATGTTTTCTTCGGGATCTGACTGTGACAGGTACTTTTAATTTGGATATAAAACTGCGCTTTTAAACACCAGAAGTAAAACTCTTACTAAATTTCTATTAATAGCTCACATTATAAATGAATTGCATATCAAATTAAATAATAATTGGACACTGACAAATGTTAATTAATCTGTCAAATTCAATTTGTTTGTATTAATGTTTTTACAGTAACAACGTATTTTACAATAGCTCAAAAATCTCAACGCCATTCATCAATTTTACATATTGTCAGCTTAGTAGGGAAACTGTAACTCCACATCAGTTATTTGCTTCTCCTTTAAAATGTGTCTAAAAGGAAATACTCAGTTTCTATATATCTCATCATCATCAAATTCATGAATTTAATAATTTCCAGGAAATTTATAATTCGATGAATTTTCTTTATACTATATATATTCAACATCATCAGATGAAGATAAAAATACCAATAATATATTTGGATCCGTATCTTCTTTACAAATTTGAAATGCGCGGTTTTTGTGTCTCCCCGGATCTTAATGGGTTCTAAATTAAACAAAAAAAAACTAAATATGTAAAATATGTAGAACCACCTAAATGGCAAAAAACACGTGCCAGTAGCTTTGTTTATTTTCCCAAATAACATGGAGTTTTTGAGCTATTGCACATTTTTTTAATATAGTAGGTTTCATCACCAACGTGTTCGCAGAAAAATTTCCGATGAAAACAAGTTATTTATATATATATATATATATATATATATATATATATATTTCCAAATTATTTTCATGGTATTATACAATTTTGAAAGAATGCACGCTTAAAAACACAAAATAGATTTTTTAACACATTGCAAAAAATAGTATATGACCTGAGTTATTATCAAACTCAGGTCATATACTATTTTTTAGACTGATTTTTTGAAATTTATTACCTGAGTATGATGATATGAGCAGAACTGCATTCAAAAACACATTGATTTTCCTTCTATATAAAAAAATGTGTGATAAGTCAAAAACGCCATATTATTTAAATGGGAAGAGAAATGAAGCTACTGGCACGTGTGGGTTATTTTTTTAAACTCTTTTGTTTAATTTAGAAGCTATAGAAACCCTGGGAAGAACAAAAATTGAAAGTGCCGTTCTTAAGCACCGCCCTAGTACGGTATATATATATTCAATCTCAAAAACTAAAAATGTTATTCTGATAAGGCTTTTGTGGCTAATTTGTCAAGATGAGTTTATTGCGATTAAAAAAGTTTTTATAGAAAATTTATATTTTAAATTTTAATTTTATTCTATTTTATTGTCATTAATATTAAGCATTTTATGATAATTAATGACAAAGTGTTAAAAATGAATTAAATAAATCTTTCTGTTCATATTGAAAACGTTCGCAAAATTCTTAAAGGACATCTTTATTAAACTTTTAATACCATGTAAAGCCAAACAAACAAATATTATAATCAACATATTAATATAATAATAATTACTCACTTTAAAATTATCCAAATATGGGCTTAGTTGATCACATTTAATTAATGACGAAGTAGCTGAACCATACCAAGAGACTTGTGCTTGGGGTTCCTGCTGATCACAATTATTTATTGTTAGTACTTTTCCTGGCCACCAGGGAAAACCATGCAATTTTCCCCACACAATGTCTCCAGTACCTACACGACTTCCTATAAATCATGTACATAATAAAAAATCAAATAGATTTGTACAGTACTTACCATCAGCACCAAGAGCAGAAGCCAAAGATGCCGAATTAACATGTAATAAAAATTGAGGATTGGATGGCGGAAATTCGGGAACTTGTTCGCCAAATTCATCAGAACTCGAATCTTCAGTCTTATCGGCATTTTGAATAATAGATGTACTTAAACGTTTCAAGTTAATTGAAAGTTTTTGTGTAAGAAGTTCTTTAGGTATTTCTTCTTTTACTATTTCCTATTTAAATTATAATTAATGAAATGTATTTTCAAAAAATTCGATTAACAAACCTCTCCATCTTTACTATGTTTCCGATCTTTATCTTCTTTGTGCTTCTTTTTATGTTTCATTTTATGTTTTCGTTTTTTTGGCGTATTTGGTTCTGAAGTTGTAACAGCAGCATACCTAGGAGAATTATTACCTAAACCATGGCGTGGAGAAGCACTACCAACTGTATATCTGGGAGATGAACCACCAACACTATACCTTGGTGATGTGTGATCTAAGAACGAATTAGTTAATTGTGATTTATTCATCAAAGTTTTGTTTTTTTGTATTCTCTCATTTGCTGATTCATAAATACTATTATATATTTATTTATTACAATAAATATATAATAGCCCCAAAAATTTACCAACCACTACTAAACACTAAACAACTACTGGATTGATATAAATAGCACTCTGTTAGTTAGTATCTTTTAAAATCATGTTTTGACATTATACCTGGTGAACTGCCAGAAAGAATTGTTTTCCGCTTGGCTTCCTTCCTAGCTTTCTTCATTGCTTTCCTAGCTGCCTTATGATTATCCTTTTCTTTATTATTCAGATCTTCTATACTAATATTTTCTTCTAAATCATCATCAGCATTTAAATTTTCTATTTGCGCAGGTATTTTAAGTACAGTTCCTTCACCTTGAGGGCCATAACAAATTTTAATTGTCCGTGTATTCGAACACGTACTACTTAATGGTTGCTCCATATTACTTTGAGCATTGATATTATTGTTTTTATTAGCACCTTCCTCAAATACGCTTTCATCCCATAAATCTTCCATAGAGCCTACACTCCGTTTCTTACGGAGAATACGTTTCAATTTCGCGTCTGATATTTTTTGATTACTTGATGAACTGTTTGAACTATCGGAATGCTCTAAGGAATGTGTTAAATTACTATCCGTATTACTTTTAATATTACTATCACAAATGTTTGTAGTGGTTGTACATGTGTTTAAATTCGATACTGCAATTAGTGGTTTCTTATTATTAACTATATTAAGTTTATTTACATTGCCGCTTAATGCGTTTGGCAATTCTTGGGGTGCTTTAGGAATCAGCGTACGTTTTACCTCAATTTTTTTCTTACTCAGTATTGTGTGTGCCGAACGTGTGATGGGTGCA
Source organism: Tachinus sp. AB-2021 (assembly GCA_030264575.1). Taxonomy (NCBI): domain Eukaryota; kingdom Metazoa; phylum Arthropoda; class Insecta; order Coleoptera; family Staphylinidae; genus Tachinus; species Tachinus sp. AB-2021. The sequence goes on along the minus strand of JARJEC010145316.1, from coordinate 19,007 downwards.
TTAGCACTCCGTTTAATGGGAGGAGCTTGTATTGTTTCTGAAGGTTTTCTTTTCCTAGTCACGTTTTCTGAATTTTCATTACAAATACCTTTACATTTTGAACACAATACTTGGCGTGGACGCAATCTGACTGTCATTTTATTATTTTTGTATTTCGTTGATATGTGCACATTCTTTTTTTTAACGTTTGCTGGATCTGTGTAAGCAAATCTTTGGTTGACTGAATATAAACTATCGTCATCTGCATTTGATTTGGCAGGTATATTAAATGCAGGATTTATGTTTGGAATTCCACAAGGTATGTTTCTAAAAAATTATTGATATTAGAAAAATCAAAGTAACCGCTTACTGCTTACTTATATGTATATTCCAAATATATTTTTTCTACATTCTATACAGCGTGAGTCTGGAAAGATGTTCCCGACTGTTTTTAGTTTATTATAGGTTTTAGAAAAAAAAACACAAAAATTGTATACAAAAAATTTCTTTTTTATATTGTGTAGAAAAAGCAAAAAACTTTTGAAAACAATATAAAACTAATACATTTTTTAAGGAGATTTTTTGTTGTGAAACATCTAATAGCCTGTTAGGAGGCCCGTCACTATATTCATCTTGGTGGTGATAAAATGAAATGGCAAGCCACGTCAAATTCGTGCGCTAGAAATAATAGTGACAGTGACAAACAATATCATGAATGGCAGTGATAATATGCAGCAAAAAATCACAGCTTCCTGACAAAAATGGATTTCAATGTTTCATATCTATCAGGTATCCCATGGCTGCTCCCCCCATTTTTTGACATACTGTTAACATATTGTATCATTTTCCTAGATACAAGCAGCTTTCAAACATTTTAAATGGGATGGCCCACCATATGAGACCTCATTTCAAAAATCTTGATGTCAGTATTTCGCTATTGCAATTTTTTAACTACATATTTAAAAAAGAGAAGAAAAGTGACATGCATGTCAATAGTAATAAACATTTACGTTTCATTTTTTATTTTATAATAATACAGAAAAAAATAATTTCGCACATTATAAAATATTACGGTGATCCCATTTAAAATTTTCGTAATGTGCTTGTTGGAAGAAAAGGGTAAACTCACACAGATGTCAAAAGTATGCCAGAAAAAAAAATTGATGTCTTTTAATGTTTCAAATGTTTAGATTATTTCATACTAATTTGGGAAAATAATTTCAGAAAACATACTGGGTGACACAAGCCATTGGGTAGGCTTTTTCTTATTTTGTTATTTCTGAAGCTAGACAAATTAAATTTATAGAAGACGTGTAAATACATAAAAATGTGATAAATTGTGATATTTGTCAGGTTGGCATCACTTTCGGTAATCCCAGAAACGATGCCATATTACGAATTTTAAATCAAACTGTATCTTTTTTCTTTGTTATTTTGAATTGATTTGACAATTTGAACACAAAAACGTATCAATTATCGATTTTTATTTAAATATTTTTTGGGAGTATTTGCGGATTTCAAATATAAATAAATTTTATTTTATGGGAAATAATTTCAACTTCATAGGACTAATTGCAAATTTTATATAATTTAATTTTTTTGCATATGTTACGGGGCAATACCGCTTCCATTCATCAGTGCTAAAATACACCAATAAAATAAAAACAGAGAACAAATAAATAAACTATTTACTAAAAATAAAAAGAAAAATAAAACATACAAAAAACGCAGCATGCAAAGGACGAACAAAAACCTAACCAGCCAACATTTCCTTATATATTTTTGTTCTAATCTAAATGAATTACCATAAAATTAATTAAATGAATTTACTATTAGTTATCATTATAAAATTTTTGAGGAGAAACTAGAACAATTGTGAAATATTTTTGTTTGTTTACATAATATATAATAGGGCCACATATTGTTAAAAGTGACTGTTTCTTATTCTTAATGTAGAACAAATGAAATATATTGAAAAAAAAAATTTATTTTTATTGAAATGTTGGTTTGAGTTTTTTGTTTTACAATGTGTGTTTATTTATATATATAACAAATATGACAATAGGCATTGAATGAGCATATAAACTATTTTTAAATTATATTGTTATCTTATAAGTTAAATCAAGTAAATCAATTAATTGGGAGACCTGTACCCTACCTCATCATTTTGTGATTCTATTATATTATAATAAATAGCACTGAGGTTGTCGCTATCTTTTATTATGTTAGTTTTTAAACAAAAAAGTACGTCATTTTATAGATAATTTAAAAATAAACAAGTTTTGTATGAAAAGCTTTTTTGTGCAGGCTTAGCAATAATACAAATGCTAAAAGTGTCAGTATTTTAAATTTTTTTTAATTCAAATGATTTTGTAATATTTTATTAAAACTATAATTACATTTCTACTTTTCCCCTATATAGGGGAAAAACCAAAAATTCGAAATTGAGTTTTCCATGGAAATATACGTTTTGGAGGTCCGTGAGTCTAAAAAAGTGGTTTTTAGAAAAATGTCTGTATGTTCGCATAACTCCAACTGTTTTTAGGAGGATATTGATCTGAAATTTGGGAAATATATTAGAAGTAAGCTCTAGTTGTGCCGCCCAAAAATTCGTTTTTAAAGTTGGCAACATGTGGTGGTAAATTTATCTTCAAAAATCGACATAAATGGCTTTGATTTGAACAGAACAACAAATGAAGAAAGGTAGTTGCTCAATTTTATAAAAATTTAATCCTGGAAATTGAATTAAATTAGTTTTACACTAATATTTTAATACCTAACTTATAAAACGCATTAGAAATATAAAAAAAAAATTGTCAAATTACAAGAAAACTATGAAATTTATAACAAAATTTCATATAAACTAATTTGTAGATCTCTAAAATCTGCATGTTTTGGTTTTTATTTCATTAAACAATTGCAAAACACAAGAAAACACAAATTTATTATTCTGGCGATTTTGTGGGAAAACATAACCCACCGTGATAAAAGTTACAGTACAATTGTTTTTTTTTTTAATATCCATCCAACTATACATTACCTATTTAAATACAAATGAATATTACTTACATTTAAATTTTAACAAAACTGCCAGGAAGTTTTACTACACTCATCATCATCATCATGTTAACATAAATCATAATACTATGAATACAGATATGTCTATGCAAAGGTCTTAATTCTATTTATTCTACGCATGATGTCACACCGTGACTACCACACATTACTTTGCATATGATTTCTATATAAACGAATTAAAACTAACTCTGTTTCTTAGATTAATTATTGTTCATAATGTGTAATACTGCATAGGTGCAATAGAAATAATGAATGCAGAGTTACAATACATTAATATAACAAATACGGGTATTCAATTAAATGACGCTGTCTGCATGTATAATATTCAATCGAAATAAATAGTAACATACTAAATAAAAAATATAAATATAAATTACAAATCATTTATTTTGATTTTAATTAAATTTAATTCATTTTCATATTATTATTATATTACTATTATAACAAATTTAATTTAAAAAAAAAACAAGTATATATTTAAAATACTTAATCAATAACACTATTATAAAATTCAAAATTTATGTAATTATAACTATTGATTTATTATTGTTTTATATACTATTTATCAATCAACATTTTTACTATAATATTCATGTTTCCGCTATAAATTATATAATTTTACATTTTATAGATAGTTTTAAAAGAAAAACAAAACGTCGTCAAAAAATAAATTTATAATTAAAACTAAATACTTATTTGACTTTATTTAGTTGCATTTTGTACATAAAGAGTAATATAATAACAATAACAATAATAATATAATAACAAAAGTCGATAAAATAGTGAATACATAATTGTAATTTTGTATACTTTTATAAATTTATAATTTATACCAATAACATAAATTATAAGTTCATATACTAGTTTTTGATTATAAATAAATAAATAATTTAATTCAAACAATATTTATTTTAATTTAAAACTTTAACAAACTTTCTTTTTCTTATTTTTGACTCGTCTTTCTTTTTCTTATTTTAAAATACATGAAAAAAAGATGTTTAGCCTCATTTGGTATTTGGATTAATTCAGTTTCCATTAATAGTTTAATATATTTTGAACATGTTTTAAAAGAATTATTATTAAAATATTTAAATATAATCGAATCCTTGTAATTTAAATTAAAACCCTGCAATATTTTCTAGACCATCTATTTCAATGGCACTCAAATCTTTAAATTGTTCATTCTGAACGTATTCATGTGAATACTTTGCTTGCAATCTATTATCATTTTTTCATGTTGAATCCGGTAAATTTAATAAGGGAATTGAACAAATATTTAATTTTTTACAACTGGCGAATAGTTCATGATTTGATATTTAATTAAATAGTCATTATCAGTAAAATGTATAGAACATATTCTTGCAGTGTTAGTTCATTAAATTTGTTCTCTCTTTTACATTTGCATGCCAATTCTTTCCGGATATTTTTATTTTTTAATAAATGAATGAACATATATTTTTTTTGTGTTGCAAATACAACTTCCATTACGTTTATTGCTGTGGTAATTAAATACAGCACACCAACCCATATTGAATTAAGTAAAATATATAACAGTTTAATATAATTTTTAGCAGGGCCAACTAAACATTGTAGGCACGCGTTTGCATGATAATCACCTGCTATTGCATATAAACTCGCTGGCTACAGACAAGTCGGGTATATGGGTGCGCATGAACATATCTTGTATTCATAGTATTATAAACATATATCCTATACTACTGGATAGATAAGTATAACAGTCGATACTTGTTAAATGTTTTATTCCTTTACAAAAAAGTTTTTAAAGCAAAACTTGTTTATTTTTAAATATTCTATACAATGACACCACGCATGTGTTCTTTTGTTAAATAAAAGAATTTGTTGAAATGTTTGTTTGTAGCGTTTTTAAAGAAAGTTTTTCAAACAAAAATTGTTTCTTTTTTTTTAAATATCCATCGGTACTACACATGACCAAATGGGACCATTTGAAATTATAAAATTGAAAGCAGTTGCGCCCCCTAGCAGTCATTTTTGAAAACCGTAAATACTTTCAATAAAATTTTCAAGTAGACTTTGGTTATAAATATTTTTTTCCCAAAGTTGTAAGAAGTTGCGTTTCTCCAAAAGAAAACTTGGGACTGATGGTCGGATACACCCACTATATATCTATTGCTGAAAACCATAGTGGCCTAAGTTCGAATTTCTTTATCTAGAGAAAATCGTATTTGAAGATCTACTTAAACATTAAACTTAGAGAGCAGACAAACAACTTGTTACCGGTCAAAGTTCAATTGCGTCAAAATAAACCAACGATCGTGATTGATACTAAACACAAACTGAGCAGCGCTCATGAAGCGTGACTACACCCTTAAACATGACATCATTCCTTCTCTCTCCCCATGGCGTTATGTCAAACTGAAGTGGTAAACTCGGAAGGGTAATTTGGCGATCTTAATTCAAAAGTATATTTTTGGGAGCCACCATGGTTTTCAACAAGCAGCATAACACTCTCACTTTTTATCCAATATATTTGTATGATAAATAAAATTAGAGGAAATTTAATTTTCTATCATCTCCAGACAAACATTTATTATTTTCAAGTAACAATAGTCAACTTTTTAATTTTAAATGGCAAGCTCCATTTTTACATTTAATTTGATTTAAAAAAATCACAAGCATAAACTTAGATAACAAAAATTTTGAGAAAATAAAATATTAGCAACAATCATTTTTAATGCAACTATTGGCCATGAAATACAAAATAAAATACAAAAGGCTGAGTAGCACATACGTTTAAATTAATTTTAATTAATTTGATCTATTTTTGGAATTAAAAAGTGTTTAAAATGATAAAAAAAGTGTTTACATGCAAATTTAAATGTGTATGATATTTGACGTTTTTATTTTGTATTTCATAGCACACCCGGTGGCACATTAATAACGACGCTTGTTAATTATATTATTTATTTTAATTTTTTTCTCAACATTTTTGTGATGTGAGGTAATACTTGTGAAGCATTTTTGATATCAGAAAAACGAGGTCTATTCAAATAAAATATAAAAGATAACCCCCATTTTTCATTGAAATATAAATGACTATCGTTCAAAAATAACAAACAAATAAATGCTTTGCAGGAAATGATAGAATATTAAATTTCCTTTAATTTCATGTATTATAGAAAAAAATTGGATAGAAATAAGCAAGTTATAGCATTGGACGGATTTTAGTATCCACTCTACACTCATACATACAGTGTGTTCCCAGATGGGGTTTACAATAGGACAAATGATCAAAACATAGAATTAAAAAAAATACCATATTAAATTTTTAGTTATTTAATTTTTTAATATATAGGATATTAATTTGAAAACAAACGCTGAGTAACTTTGTAAATTGTGGCAAAAAAAAAAACAAAAATCTTAATTCTAAAATGCTCAGAAATTTGGTCTCATAAGGTCCTCAAAGTTTCAATTTTGTTAATACAAATATTGTTTTCCTTACGTATTTTATGCAACAATTTGCTCTCTTTTTTCAGTATAATAAAAGTTACGAGATTTATTAAAAAGTAATAATAAGAAATATGGAAAAATCTACAATTTATTTTCAAAAAACAAACCAAATTTAAATTAAAATACACTTAGCAACCTAGTAAAATTTATAATAAAATTCCAATTATAACGTAGGCAATGAAATGACACAACAAATCTTAATCCTGTCAGTTTGACTTGCATGCTGTGTTGATTATTTAAATTAATATTTGATGTGTGTATTAAGTTGCCTACGTTATAAGTTTTAATTTTATTAGAAATTTTTCTACGTTGCTAAACCTAACAAAACTTTGAGGACTTAGGCCAAACGAAGAGTTTCTCAGCATTTTGGAATTATTTTCTTTTTCCTTTCCTCTGTATAGTTGCAACTACAAAAAAAGTAACAAAAAAGTTTTTAGGTAAACTATCATTTTTATACGATTTATTTAAAAAATTTATTAACAAATAATACTTATTCGACGCCATATACAAATTTTTATACAAAACGGCAAAACTTAAAAAAAAAATAGCTAGCTAGAGTAGATGAAATTTATCAATACTGGAATATTGGCACACTTACTGAAAACAATGAAATAATTTTAAGTAAAAGTTGTTATGAAAATTGGTATATGGTCATTAATCAAAATACATTTTATTATTTGTTAATAGGTTTTTTGATACATCGTATAAAAATGACATCTTGGGACACATTGCATATAAAAAATGTTTAGCTCAAAATTGCATTTATTTATGGTACATTCTACTCAGTTACTCAGTTACCAACCACACGTTTGAAGTTTGTAGTGAGAAAGAGGGAGTGAGAAAGAAATTAAAACCATAGCTTCATTGTTGCTTTATTTAAAGCATCTTCAGACTAGCAACATTTAAATTTGATCTTTAAAACCAACTGCCTTGGTTAATTAATTTTGAATATCATCCGAATTGTGGTAATAATACTACAAATATCCATGATTAGAATGACAAATGCAAAATTTAAATCTTGACAATTCTTATTTCTTTTATACAAATTATAGCCATACATTTAATATAAAATATATTAAGTAAAACTATAACGTACCAATTGATAGACTTGCTATTATTTATTTTATTATTGCTTTATTTGATACATACATACATACACCATAATTATTGACCATTTCCAAATATAGAATTTAGATTAATTGCATATAAAACTAATTTTATTTAATAATTATTTGAAACCATATAACAGGTATGCTTGCTTAATATTATATATAATAATTATATATTAAATGTGCAATACCAATAATACCATACCCTTTTAAAAAGTATAACAATAAAAGAATATCTAACTTACTTTTTTGTCGAATCTAGCAAGACCCCCTTGAATATTTTTACGCCGAATTCAAAGGTAACAACTAGTATATCAGGTAGAGCTTCATCAACATATACAGATATTCTAGTCCTCTTTAATAATTGGATATCTTTACAAGTTTCTTGGTCCGCCATATTTCATACAATAAAGTCGTAAAATAGTGGCAGGTACATCGCCACACCAACGTAAACAATAAAAGGAATTGTTTACGGATTACGTTAATATATAAGTACTGAAAATAAAATGCAACATTTATATATTACAAATAATCAATTATTTATTTGAAATCATACGTATTTTTCTCCAGATTTTAGTGGTTATCTGCTAATCAGCCTAAATTTAGTCATCTATTCAGTATTGCCAACTCAAAATAACATTGATAGATTGATATCTTTTCTACAATGTAATCCAATTGTATCTGTTAGATCTTAAGTTGCATTTTGTAATTAACAATTTTAAATAAAAAAAAGAAAGAAAATGAAAATCTAGAATAAGGAAATACTCCAATGAGAATTATTATGTTTGATTGTAATTTGGGCTGGGCTGCATGAATTGCTATGTTGCCAACGTTGGCAATGTTGGTTCGTTTACTTAAATGTAATGAATTTCTAATTATTCAATTTTTAAAATTAAAACTATTATATACAAATGGTTGATATATGTATAGCGGCATAACATAAAACGATACTAGTTTTATATCATTTCAAATTAATTAGATTAGGTAACAATATACAGAATTTTTGTAATTTTGTAAAACTGTCGGAAAAAGTGTCCATGCGAATGGCACTAATGGGTAAAAACAATAAGCCGCCGTGGAGTACGCATATTTCATATATTTAATAATTATTCAAAAACTTTTGTGAAACACGTTTGTGCGGTGTTGCCAGGCGTACGATAATTGTGGTAAGTATTTACGTAAAATTGAGCTTTTTCGTTTTTTAAATTTTATTAACAACCCTAACTCATATTTTTTAGGGCTCCTTATAAAAGTTTTACTTGAATAATACAGCTAACCATCATGCAACGAGAAAAGTGGTAAATACAAAAGTTACGTAATGTTTCGCGTAAAATTAGAATCTGCAATAAAATTGGGATTATTAAGATTTTAAAGATGACTTGTGACTTTTTTTAACCATAAGATTTATTGCAAACAATAAACTTTATTCTCATTATTTGGTACAAACAGAACTAAATAAAAATGGCATATTGACCTATACTATATCTAAGTTGACTTAATATACAACATGTGTACAATATAAAAAGCAAGGCACCGATGATAGATTCCTGAGGCACCCCCTTTATAATACTAACAAGATCCGACCTTATGTCGTCCATGCTTACACATTATTTTGATTAAACAAGTAACTACAGATATAAGCAGATTCTAATATTTGCTTTAGGATTCTATATATTACTACATAACAAGCTTGACTGTAATCCAGCAATACAAAAACCATAAATTTATCCTTAACTGTAGCGGAAGTAATGTCATCAGTTACATTTAGTAGCACATACTAATGGGGCAAAGATGATTTCATTCAAAAAAGTTATTATTTTTAAGTATATTCTTGTTAATAGCCAGTTTCCAAATGTTAGAAAAGTTTTTGTCCAAAATACATAAATTAATAATATGTACTGAATAAGGTACAATTATGGGACAGCACATGCGCAACATAGAACTGTTGATACCCTCAAAACTAGTTCAAAGCGAGTTAAAATTAATTTGAAATTAAAGGAGATGGTTCTTACAAAAAAATATTTTTGTATAGGTGTTATTGTTACAGAGTTATGTATTTATTTTAAGATTATGTATTTAACGAAGTGTTACGATGTTGGAGAAGTGTCCTATAAATTCGCAATTTAAGTTTTTCACCGGAAATTTTTGATTGTTATGGTGATGTAAAAACGGAAAAAACAGAAAAAACTTATGATGAAAATGATGCTGCAACAATTTTATTGTTCGAATCAGTTAGTAATCCTCGAGAGCAGGAGCAAATCAGCTAGGTGGTATATCTAAAAGTCACGTACGTATTATTCTGTCCACAAACAAATTTCACGAATTCAAACCAACCTTTATTCATTAACTTCAAGAAAGCGATGATTCATACTGATTAGAATTCTTTTAATTAATGGGTGAACGCATACTTGAACGCCATAATTTTCAGTACATCGATGAATCTACACAGGGTTAGTCAAAATTACTGGAACAGTCAAATTTCTTGAGAAATACATATCAGATCGCAAAAACAAAAATTACGTCTTTAATGGTTTTAAAAAGCTATCTAATGATACCACACTTGACAGTTCACCCCACCCCCAGGGGGATAGTAGAGGGTGCAACTTTGAAATTTTAAATAGAAACCTCTTTTTATTGCAATAAAAAATAGGGTTTCTATTTCAGATTTACCCCCCACCCCCTTCGTGAGATTTTATTTTAAGACAATTCCTATTTTTTAGTGCAGATTCGGATTGTACAGAAAAAAATACCTAACTTTTCTATCAATTCAACATTTTTCTCGTTGCGTGATTGTTAAGTTAACACTGTAACGTAGGCTTACCGTACTATTTTCAATTTTATTTTTTGTCGATTGCAGCGCTTTCTTATACACAAAAAGAAAAAAAGTTAAATTCAAAAGTACAATATTTTTTCCGTAGAATCTAAATCTGCAATAAAAAATAGGGGTTTCCATTTAAGCTTTCAAAGTTGCCCCCTTACCACCCCCTGGGGGTGGGGGTGGAGGGTCAAGTATAGTAGCATTAGATAGTTTTTCAAAAACCATTCAAGACCTAATTTTTGTTTTGGCGATCTGATGTGTATTTCTCGAAGTATTTGACCGTTCCGGTAATTTTGACTAACCTTGTATACGTTCAGAAATGTTAGAAAGTTGACGTATGGTATGCAATAACAATAAAATATTTTTTTAATTTAATTTCCTTGAGGAAATGCTGAAAGCAAATTATTTTTTCGAAATTTTTAGTGAATACTTTTGGCCTAAATTTAATGAAGAAAATTTGGAATTTAGAAGAAATATGATATTCCAGCAGTTTGGCTGTCCAGCGCATAGTGTCTTAATTGCTACAAATTGGCTTAATAAACATTTTTCAAATTGGATGGATCGTAATGGATCAATACACTAGCGAGTTCGGTCTCCAGACCTAACCGAATGATTACTTTTGTGGGGTTATCTTAAGCCTATTGTGTATGACGCTTAACACATTTTTGATTTGTTTTGCAAAGTTACATTTTTATATATTTTGGACAACAAAATTAGAGTTTCTCAAATTGAATCATATTTATACAGGATGGTCCACCTATAAAGAATCAGGTGGTTTTTAGCATTATTCTTAGACTTAAGAGATTTGAGATTTTAGTTTTGGAGGATATAATATAGGTAAACCATTAAGGGCATCGCGTACTGCACACTCGGTAACGCAACGGAACAGAACGCACGTCAGAGAATTGCTCGACTGGGGTATTTTGCCGGAGTGGAGTCGTCTCTTGCTTAGTGAGATATACCTTTCGCAGCCCTCATGCGTTTTTAAATAATGCTTAATAAAATAAAAAAACAAATATAAAATGTCTGTAGATGAGGAGAAATTATCGCTATTAGTTCCAACATATCACATTTTATCCAGTACGATTGTCTTTTTTTCTCTTGACTTTCAATTTCTGCACATAGAGAGGCAACGACAAATATTTCTTTGTCGGAAGATGAAGACAAACTAATAATTGATTATTATCACTTATTTATTCAAAATTGTCTTTCATTGAGTGCAGTGGAGTGGTTGCCGATAATGCGCATTACTTGCTGTTTCTTCCGAGCACGCCGGCCCGGGCCGGCGTTTATCGTTGCCGATAATGCGCATTACTTGCTGTTTCTGCCGAGCACGCCGGCCCGGGCCGGCGTGGATCGTTGCCGTATAGTGACGCGACAGCCTTTATAATTATTAATATTAAAATTTTAATTAAAAGCAATAAAACTTTATACTTAAAATATTTTAATCATAATTTATTTTAAACGAAAAGCCAAAAATGCACAAAATATTATTGTGTTCTTATTATAAAATGTTTATCAAAAACTTAATATCACTTGATACCCTGCTACACGATGAACAAATGAACTTCAGTCCATTTTGTTTGATCACTTTTCATTGTTATTGTATGTAATAGAAAACTGACTACTACTGTATGCCAGCGATTTTTATTGTTATATATTATTGTGTACGTATAAATAAAAATTGATTTAAATATATAACTATATTAAAAAGTTTTGTTTTTAAATCACATTATATTTTTTATTAAATACTTTTTATTAAATTAGTTATTTAATTAAAAAACAATTTAATTGACCAACTAATAAAAAATAGTTAATAAAAATACTTATGAATATATTAATTTAATTAAATTACAAAATTTCTTCTAAATTATTAAGTACTAGTGGCGCCATCTTTGAGGAACAATTCGAGTATTTTGACTACCAGCGCAAGTGCGCACCTAATCTTTGATTACAGTATTTAGCACGGGAAAATGTTCTATGAGCCGTCGTGTTAAAGCAATTGTAGCCGGATTTGCGACAGTATAATTTATTAAGACGAATTCTACTCGTTTTTCTACATCTTTGTTTGCTAGTAATAGGAGATAGTTGACACAAAATACCTAAACATAATTTCAATAGTATTGCCGTTTTTGTTGTAACTTATAAAAGTCGTAGCTGTAACATTAGAATAAACTATATCAATTTATTTAATAATGTTTTACTACTACTACTACTTATTACAAATTATTTCCATTCTTAATTTTTAGATATGCAGCAACAGCAATTAGTTTTTCAAAATGCTGCAATTTTGTTAGCATTTGTATCATGACATACAATTTATAATATTCAACCTGAATATTGTCTTTTGCACTTTACACCGTAAATACTGTAAATAGCTATTACAATTATTTTAATTTTTAATAATTGTCGGATTGGCGTTGTGATACTGGTTGCTTATAGCATATATTGTGTGTTTGTTTTGTTGGGTATGTCGTGCGCGCGCGTTTTAAACGTGAAATTCTATAAACAGGTTTTGTATTTGTGTTTCTATGCATCAAAACGAGGAACGTCCGTACCTAAATAATATAAAGTAATGTCTTTAGAAAACGTCGCGTTTTTAAACACTCGGGATACGCTACAAATAAAACGCATGCATAAAGGTAATCGCACACCTGACAGATCCGCGACGATGCGCTGCGCTGCGCGGCTCTCGGCATTGTATTATACATTGTTTTAAGACGTCTACGACTGCGGACGGCTGCCGACCTCTCGTATAACGATGTAAAAAAGTGCCGAGTCGCACAGTGCAGCGGATCTGTCAGGAGTTCTGATTTCCTTTAAGCCTCGTTTATGCCAACGTGTTTTTGTCGCGCAACAAAAACGAGACGTTTTCTAAACACATTGCTTTATATTGTTTAGGTGCAGGCGTTTGGCAATTGGATGCATAAAATCGCAAATATAAAGAGTGCGGCAATAGGGTTTGACACATTTTGAGCTAAGCTTTATGTACTAAGTATTAAAAGAATTGAATGGAACTAAATATATTTCACTTGCCAAAACATTAATATTTAATATCCATAATTCAATATTTTTACATTTTAAAAATTGTATTGTTAAAATGACCACCGGCATTGTAGATGCAGTTCTTTGCTGCAATCTATTGCTTACCTCACCCTTTAATGGTTTCTATAGTCCTTCATTTCTGTGTCTGTTTTTATAAACAGCTAAAACACTACTGTTTGTTTGAAATTTATGGTACCAATTTAAAATTAAATTGCGCAAAGGAACTTAACCTAAAGGTGGAATATTGAATTCACTGAAACCATTAAGATAGTGAGGCATAGAAGTGACGCAAGCGATAGTTAGATTATTTTGGCAAGTTGAGACGTTTTTGTTTGAAAAACAAGTTTGGTTTATTTGGCATTTAAGATGACATTTCAACAATGGTTATATTAGTGATTGGCAATCGAATTTTCAATAGCATACGTTATTTTATGCTATCTAAATAGATATGTTGTTTTGTAATGTTGTTTAATTTCGTGCTTTAATTATTACAATTTAAAACAAGTAAATATTTAGAACTATTTCTCCAAATTCATTGTCTCTCTTCTAACTACTAATACAGGTATATACGTCATTATAAGTTATATATTATTACAAACAAAAATTGTACATAATATACGTTGTGTTTGTGTACTGTACATTTAAAGTTGCTGCGTGTATATATTTAAGCAGTGGCAACACTGACGCTATAAAATCGGTACTTGGAAATTCGGTGGTAGGAGTATTTGTTAGAAGAAGGGGTATTATTCAGTATATCAAGTTCGAGTTCGAGTTGCTGGGGCTGCGATAGGACTAGGGGGAATCGAAAAGTACATATCTTAAAAGCTAAGCTGTTTTGACTACTAGGTTTGTATACAAATATAATTAACTGTTAATAAAACCATAATCTAACATAATGTTTATACTTTCATAAATACCACCAACTAATAGCGTTAAGTGTTGTATAATCAGTATGTTGACTCAAGTCATTAGTAAAAAATTAAGCTTATAATATTGTTTATATTCAGGAAAAAAAGGAAGAAAAGATATGTCAGGAAGGCTCAACATTGATGCACCACTATGGGATCAAAACACATTTGTTGGACGATTTAAACATTTTCTATGGGTTACAGATCCACGTAGTGGTTTAGTAAGTGAAGACGAATTGGATAAAGCTAAAATACTTGTAGAACAATATCGTAAAGGGCAAGAACCGTCGGGTACAACAAGGGAACAACTGGTTTATGCTAAACAGCTATTTGAGAGTGCTTTCCATCCTGATAGTGGTGAAAAACAAAATGTATTCGGACGAATGTCTTTTCAAGTACCTGGTGGTATGATCATCACTGGTGCCATGCTGCAATTTTATCGGTGAGTGAAAGTATTTTTATACATATCTATCACTTCATAATCTTTAATTCTAATTATAATTTAACAGAAATAGATTGTATAGGAACAATAAAATTTATGATTTAAAAGTGTTATAGTTTATTGAATCAAAAGTAATTGTAATTCTTAACTTACTGTAGATAGTGTGGTTTCAAATAAACAAATATTGATTGAATTTGTTTTTACGTTTTGAGTGAAGTTTCATAAAGCTGCGTAAGCATCAACATATTCTATGTTGATATTTTAATTGTGTTATTCTCACTCTCAAGGGGTTGAGAGAGGTGCGGCAACTTTGAAATCTTATCAAAGGAACCCACATTTTTTGTTGCAAATTTTCAAATACAGAAAAAAACGTAACTTTTGTATCTAACAATTTTCTTTTTGGGTGAGATGGCACTGCAATCGACAAATAAATGGAACAAAATTGAAAATGGTACGATAGACCTTGGTTACACTGCCAACTCTCACGCAACGAGAAATGTGTTAAATATAAAAGATACATATTTTTTTCTGTAGAATTTGAATCGGCAATAAAAATGGTTTTTAATAAAGATTTCTGAGTTGCTTTCCCCTCTACCTCTGGGTAAGTTTTTTTCTTATTTTTAAAAATTAAAAATAAAAAATAATATTCAGAAAAAACAATTAAAATTTTGTTTTTAAAGGATTTTTTTACTTCTTTGCATATTTAAAAAACATAAAACATAGTTTACTTTTTGCTTTTCATAAAAAAATAAATTAAATCAAAACAAAATAGTATTTTACAAAAAAGTTCCTCTCAGAATTAACCTGAAACAGTTTAACATAAAAATCAACGTCTTTACAATATTTTAAGTTTTACGAAACTTATAAAAAAAATAATTAAATGTTTTCACTACCAACAATGTGAGTAAACCCTTCATCTATTGTAACTTGCTTTGTAAGTTATGCATAAGGTTTGTTTATCAAATTTACCTTGAGAGTGGAACGTAATTTACTTACTTCTCTAGGAATATAATACAATGTCATAATAAATGATGATATAGTTGGTGAGTCGTGTAGTCAAACCAATCACCTTTTGGATTAAGTAAAACAAGTTACCTTGCATGTGTTGTTGAATATATTATTTGTTTCTTAATTATAAAGATGTAAATAACTACATTATATCAATATAATAAAATATAAATTCCGATAATTGATAAAAATTGTACGAGCTCTGAAATCGGTTGTTTTAGCAGTCACTTCAAATTATACTAATTTAAAATTATTGATATTTGATTAGCTTTGGCATAGTTTTGGTAGCGGAAGAAATGTAATAAGGTACTTGGGACGTTGTGCATAGATAAACATTCGTCTTTGGAAGAAATTATAAGCCTCTGTTCCACCTCTGCCTATAATGTTACAACGGAAATACATTCCTTGTAGCGCAAATAACTATTATTTGCAGAACTAACTTGAAAAAAGAAAAGAAGGAAATAGATTCAAAGTCAACAAAATTTTGAAAGCAAACGAATTACATTATTTTATTGAGTAAGATTTTTTGTTTTTCTGTAAAATCCTAAATTACATCATCGTGATTAATTGTTCAATGTCTTTATAAAATCTTCTTTGTTATTATCATAATCTTCTATATCTACTTCAAAATTGGTTGTTATCTCATCAAAAAGTCACATTATCATAAAACTGTTAAATTATATAAATCACCGAAACTGACAATATATCCAATGTTGTAGTGGAGGGTATATGGCATATACCCATTGGTTTTTTTTTGAAACAATAGCGTGTAGCTTGTGCTTTGACATTTTTTATTTTATTTTTATTTGGTTTTTTTTCATAAACAAAGCATTTAAAAAATAAAAATTATTAATAAAAATATTTTTATATTTCTTAACCAAAACAATTTATGTAAGTTGCTAATTTACGAAATTACAATAGCAAAAGTAACGCACGCAATAAAGCAAGATCTGTTGGTGAATTTGCCGAGTAATGATATACGAGACACATTCGCATTACTGTTTCACATGGTGCTTGTCTTTTTGTTTGGTGGTCACCCCATCCTGTTCATTATTCTTATTTTTTATTATATTTTTGTGCGTGGACAATATTTCCTTTAACACCACGACTCCGGATAACTTTGACTTCACAGCTTTGGAAGTACGATGTATCCACCTCTTGTTTTGGTCCAGTGTGTTGAACCAGAGTCCGCAGCAATACGATCTTTTTATGAAACAACATAAAATAATAATTTTCAATTCAAAATTGGAATACTTGGAATACAAAAATCCGTTCTCGAATTGGATCGTAACCACTTTTGTGGCTTGTTCAAACAAACCTGCTAACTATCCATACATATAACATTTTTGTTTTAAATTTACTCCCCAAACAAAATTTTCTACAATCATTATGAATCATCTGTTTATTCTAAATATACAAGGGCGAAGTGAAATATTCCAGGCATGAACAGGAAAACAAAACTCTTGTGTTTATTTAAGTCTACACAATTGTTCCAAGGATGTTTTAAGATGGTTAACTGATAGATCGATTTGTTGAGGGTCTCAAAATAGTCATTTACTGCATTAATAATTTATTGTTTGCAAATCTCTTTCCACTAAGCCACTTTTTAAGATTTAGAAACTGATGGAAGTCGCTAAATCTTTAGAATATGGTGGGTGAATTTGAACTTTAATTGGTGGATATTAGCCCTCACAATGAGTGACGTGTGAACCTGGGCACTCTACTGAAATCACTTTTGATTTTTATTTTGATAAACTGTTGTTATTCCAGAAAACAACATATTGTCTTGAAATTTGTAAAAAACGGCTGAAAAATGGAATTTATAAATAAGTTGGACTAAAAAATATTTTGAGTGTTCCTTTTAAAATTGCAAAATTGGTGTTATTTTCGGTTAAACCGGAAATGATATTTTTCAAATTTTTAACTGTTAAGACTGTCTTATGATGTATTTTAACCCAAAAAAATTTCATAAGAAAATAGTAGTAAGAAAAAAACATATTGGCTCGTACCTCTTTTAATTGTCAGCCGGTATAATTTAGAAAATAGAAAAATATGATTGAATAAAAGTTTAAAACCAATTATCCAATTTCACGTTGCTACAAGCAATAATAATCAAATGCATTCAGTTGTTTCATTTTTCATAAGAGATCATCAGTGCACCTTAGTGATTTCCTCATCACATAGAAACATGAGACATGAGCATGTAATAATGAAATAAAAAATGTTTTTTCTTGTATTACAACCACTCACTTTTTATTTAAAAAATATGACGTTTTCTTTATAAGATTTTTTTTTTAATATCAAAATTTTGGTTTTTTATTTATATTTTTACAATTTTTTCATTATTTTTAGGTTTTTGAAAAACATTTTTGAAAGTTCACGATTTTTAACATTTGAGACTTGTTATGATAACTTAACAGGAAATATTTCTGGTTTGTTTTTAATTTTAATTGCCATGACTTCAAGTCGGGCAGAATTTTTGAATTCAATTTGAAAATTCAATTTTTTTTAATTGAAACATTTGCATATAATAATACTTATACCTATAATACAATAGAGTTATCTGTTTAATATCCAAAAATGTTATGGTTGGTCGAGTATAAACTAAGCTTTACATTGTTAGTTAATTTAAAATTACATTTTACACCTATTAAAATTTATTACGTAAAGTAATATGATATGCAATTTTCTAAAAAAATCAACACTTGTGTAATATAAATAAAATAATATTTATGATAGAAAATGTTTATTTTGTCACATAATATATGTATAACTCTTATATATGAATATGATATCATTGTTTGAAAAAACATAAATTTATTTGCTATTTGGTACTTGTAATTGAATAGGTGCTCCAAATACTTATTGAAATAATTTTACAGCTAGAGTACATACATACTTAAAATAATCTCACATGAACTACATACATGCAAGTGATTCTCATTGAAGGTTTGTTTGTTTATCGGAAATTTCATTTTAATTAGAGGGGTTGGTTCAGAAAACTTAGTTTTTAGTATTCTTTGGATTTATATTATCAGAAGGTATTTTGTAAGATTATTTTAGTAGAGGACCATGAAAAAATCTTAATCTTAATAATAAAAAAGTATTTTTTTTTAATTTTAAAGTTTTTT
>JARJEC010145301.1:0-12814 GCA_030264575.1 Tachinus sp. AB-2021 | reverse complement strand
TTTAGTTCGGTATTTGTTCTGTACATAAATTTTAGGTTAGATCGGACCGGCTGAAGAGATTTGGTTTTTACATGAAAATTTTGTTAATTACTTAAAATATAAGCTTAAAATATATTAAAAGAAAAATATTGTAAATTTAGTGATGTCGCCGGAACCGGATCCATATCCGGTATCCGGCGGATCCGGCCAATAATTAAAACATTCGGATCTAACCAGATGTCAATAACAATCCGGTTGGATTTGGCCGAATTGAATTTTAATATTTAAAAAATAATTGCAGTGAAATCTGTAGGAATGAATATTATAAGAGTTATAACTGACAACTCCCGTAACAGAACAATTTTGTATGCACCGGCAAAAATATATGTAAAGTTTGCATATTTTGGTTAAAAAATACCTAAATACAAAAAAACGCTTTTATTACATTTCGCCCTTTAAGAAAAAATAAAAAACCAATAGATGCAGAAAACAAAACCTACGTGAATAGTGTCAAGTTAGTGTCAAAACTATATATCAAAAATATAAATTTAAATTATATAAAATCGGGACAACCAAAGTGTGGCGAACAAACCGACCGGATCCAACTTTACATTTATACTCACTTTAGCTACTTTATCTTTCACAACAATATTCTACATTGATTTAAAAATGATTCATTTTGGTGAAGAATTGATGGAATTGATGGATATGTATTGCGTGCTAAAAAGTTTTAATACGTATTACAACCTCTAGTATTATTCATGTAATGCACATTGTTTATAATGTTAGTTTAAAAATGACTTATACTAATAAAAACTAATTACTATTTAAAAATAAATTAAGTTGGAATTAAATAAAGAAAAATCTTTGAGTTTTATTCACTCCAAATTACCTCAGTAAAAAGTACAAAAGTAAACAAAAGAAAGCAAAAAATAAATGCAAAAGAACTAATTACGCAAAAAAGCGGAAAATAAATAACAATTGAAATTGTCCGCAAAACTCAAAACTTGAGTCGCATTAAAAATTCAAATATATTTTGTTAGTTATAGATAAAAATGTAAAACAAGTAAATATGTACATAAAAATCTAGCATCTTGTTTATCTTGCCAATATTTATTTAATTATTATTATAATATTTGATTATTATATTTGATGGAATCCGTTTTGGATTCATTAGAAAATTAGGGCAAAATAAAAACCTAAATATTTTGAGGTTAACATTTTTGACATATTGTTGACAAATGTGTCAGTTTTCCTCTCCCTTCTAAACAGTATTTTCAAAATTTAAATAGGTGTTAAGGTGAAAAATCATTTGAAAGATCCATAACTTAGTTGCACATTTTTTAAAATTGGTTTTTTGATTATATAGTCTAAAATTATTTTTCCTAAATCAATTTATAAAATACATAAAATATTTGAAAACCCTCTACATTTACCGTCAGAAATGTAAACGTCACATCTTAATTGAAACGCCTTATGCCAGTAATTCAGCACAAAATAGGTTATTCCTTTCAAAAATTTCAAAAACTACATGTTGAAGGAAACGTAGACTGATACTTGTCAAAAGATATCTTTCTCAAAATAAAAATTGACTTGTTTTAAAAGTTTTTTTTGCTTTGGTTTTCAGAGATATCCAAACTGAATATTTTTAGAAAAATTGGTCAGTATATATACTAATACTAATAATAATTTAATATCAATTTTTCAGTCCACAATATTAATTTATTATATATTTGTCACGGTTTAAATATGTCTGTACTACCATTAATGCATATTTGGTTGCTTATTTCAGCAGAATCGAGATGTACATACTATACTGGAGTGCGACCTTCTTATGTATGTCCGTGGTTGTAAGGTGAGCCTATATATTGTACGAAAAATATATAAAGGTGGCGAAATCGCCGCAACAAAAGTAGTTACAACATCTCTAGTTAATGTTTCATATGGTATAGATCAAGTTGAAATACTATACTAAATATACTATGCAAAACTTAAATTTTTAATATTATTATACAAGGTGTTTTTTAAAACCCTGGATATTTCAGTAAATCTGGAGAAAACAAAAAAATCCTGAAACACGACAATTTCTATTTGAGAGGGACATTTTTTGTCATACAGTTGATATGTTTGTCACTTTTCACCTTCCAATAAACACTTATCAAAATTTGGATCAGGATGCCCCACTTTATGACACCTCACTTACCTGGTTTTTATGTCAGTAATTTAGCGGTGCCAATTTTTATTTTTTTTTTTAATGTTTAAATATGCAGTCTGAAATAATTATTTTTCAAAATAATATGAAATAGGCGAAACATTTAAAAACCCCGAAACATGTCAATTTCTATTTCAAAGGGGACTTCTTTTGACATACGGTTGATATGTCTGTCATTTTCCCCCTCCTCTCCAATTGTGAGATTAAGACTTTTCAAGTGAGGTGTCACAAGTAAGCCATTTTGTTTAAAATTTTTGAAAAGTGCTTATTGGAGGAGACGGGTTAAGTGACAGACATGTCAACTGTATGTTAAAAGACGATAATTTTAAAATAAAAATTGACATGTTTCAAAGTTTTTAAATGTTTTGCCTATTTTATATTATTTTGAGAAATAATTAATTCAGAGTGCATATTTAATAATTAAAAAAAATAAAAATTAACACAGCTGAATTAATGACAAAAAGATCTTTCAAATGATTTAAAATTTTTGAAAGGTGCTTGTTGGAGGCGAGTGGGAAAGTGGCAAACATGTCAACTGTATGTTAAAAGATGTCACCCTCTAAATAGAAATTGACGTGATCCGGGATTTTTTTATTTTGTCTCGATTTTCTGAAATATTCATCCAGGGTGAATACATTTGAAATACACACCCTGTATAAGCAAATAGTGACATACATTAATTAGCTCTCTTTACTCTTGTACGTCAAATATATACAGAATTTCTACGTACAGACTTACAGACACTTAAAATAAAGCTAACTTAGCAATATGAACTATGTTTCAAAAATGCTTCATTACGGAAATGATGTGAAAGTTATTAAAAATCAGAATTATTTTAATACTTCTAAAACCACTTGAGATAATTTAATAAAATTTTAGAGGTTTTGCGAGTTAGCAACGATGTGTGTATTACGCTAAAATTATTGGCTTTGGATTAATCAGTGGCGTGTGGACAAGCCAATTGCTTGACATTTTAAGAAAAGATGGTATGATAGTATTCTTTTTCAAAATAAATTTTAGCACTTATCTAATTGCAAAATTGTTGATATTTTGACATTCACCAACATTTTATGTGTTTGAGATTAAAATTCAAAAATAATTAATATTACGAAATGGCTCAAATTCACTTTATTTATGGTTTAAAAAATTTCGTAAAAGCTTGGCTAATGCATCAAAAAGATTGGCATTGGCGAGCGCGCGCGCGCGCGCGAGAGAGAGAGAGAGAGAGATTTGATAAACAATATAGTATTTTGGTTCATATCACATAATTTATTCAATTTATGTATGAATCAAATGTTAAATAGATTTGAAAAGCATGTTAAACCAAGAAAAAGCGAGTTGCATATAAATGCAAATAAGATCTAAAAAGATATGACGTGCCTACCTGAAAACGTATAAAGATATTACGTAATTATATTCAAATGTACTCCATTATCCTTCAACACGGCCCACTTTCATTCCTTCCCCTTAACGTCCTGCATTGTTGTGTAGATGATGTGGTAATTTATGAAAATGCTAGTCAAAGCTCTTCGGCACGTGTGCGTACACGAGCGCGCGCGCTAAAAGAAAACAACCTCCAGAGTGGCATTTTAAAGTTTAACACCCGACAAAAAAGCACACACATACACATACGGGAGTTTTCATTTGCGTTACCTTGTTTTCCCGGCTGGCGCACATAGCCGGAGCCAAATCCGGAGATTTAAAGCTTTGCACAAAGCTATTGGTCACGATATAGGGCGTGCAGATTTGCCAGGCGTATGTATTTGCACTGTTCAAACAGTACCGAAAAAAAACTATAAACACCTTGACAAAATTATATAAATATTACAAGCCGGGACATAATCCTTGTTTATGTGGAGCTTTTCGAAATATTCGAGGCGATAAAACCGGGCGCCGTATATTTTTAATATATTTCGTTATAAGAGGGAGAGGGGGTGGGGATAAATTGCCTAGAGATGAAAGGAAATCTTAATTTTCTAATGCGAGCTACAAAGGGCGTAGCTTGCGATGCTTTTTATATTTCATCCGTTTGCATTCAAAAGAAGCTGTATGGATGTGAAGAGTATCGTAATCTTCATTATAACTATTATTGAATTCATTTATTCATTAATGTACAAAGGCAGATGCTTTTAGAGTAAAAGCGTATTAAATATTTATAACTTTTTTATAGTTATCACGTATTCTTTTTTATATTAAAATTGAATTGATTAACTTTAGAATTAGTAGAAGTTACTAAAGAAAGTAAAGAAAAACTGGCCGCAGCAGTAAAATATAATTTTGTGTCTAGATTTTTAAATAGTAAAGAAATGTATAGCACTCTAGTCGTCCATGATTGTTTTGTTCGTTTTTTCTCTCTCTCTTTCTCTCTCTCTAGCTCAGAGAGAGAGAGAGAGAGAGAGAGAGAGAGAGAGAGAGAGAGAGAGAGAGAGAGAGAGAGAGAGAGAGAGCGCTTTTTCTCTCCTCTGTAGTCTTTACACTTCTTCATGTGATAGGTAAAACTTGATCCAGCAAACGGCCCAAATACTAATGTAATGTTTCGTTCATATGTAATATGTCATTTATAACTTTTGATACGTAATATACTATTTTAAGCGGCTATATCTGAGAGTCAATGATTCAGGTCGCACTTGGATCCTCAAAGTTGGCGTTTTCAATTACTGCAACTGAAAGTGGCAGTTTCCTACTGCAAAACACTTTGACATTACAAATTTTTCACTGTTACTGTAGCTATAAGTCGTAACACATACATCAATTACATGTTAATCTGCAACCGCCTAAAAAATGTTGTGACCACTACGGCCAGAATAGTCTCAGACTCGTCCAGCTAAATAGCACTTTCTGGCTTTGATAAACAAATAAGTATTGTTTGTACAGCACTTGTAAATAAAACTGTTGCATTTTGCAATTATTTATTATTAATCTTGTTAATACATATGTTCATGTTGTTTATTAGTTGCGAATAAATTAATTAGTTGCAATGGTTGTTAATGATTGTGTTAATACTAGAATTATTAGTAAGTAATTTATGTAAAGCGGTATGTATATATATATATATATATATATATATATTAACACTTACACTTTAATGTCAATAAAACATAAAACAAAATATCTATGTTATTATACCCAAATAACAAATAGTAAATAATTTGAATTACCAATCCAATTGTTAACAACATTTTCTGATAAATATGAGGATCCATTTCATCACTAAAAAAAATATTCATGGTATTATAACCAAATAACAAATACTATGAGCATTACATTTTATGCTGTATTTACAAAAGGTATTAAATCAATTTAACACCGCCACAATAAAATTACATCTAGTAACGTGTAAATACAGATTAGTATGGCTTCTATAACTTTTTAATAAATGGCGTCAACAAGTGAGTAATATATAAAATATTTTACTGAATTGTCTCAAGTAAAAATTTCCTTCTATCGGATCAAATATTGAAATCAGGAGACCGATCTTTGAATGTAGTTAATCTCCACGTTGTTGAGGAGAAAATTATTATTATATTATTATTACATTCATCATTGTTTGAAATCAACAATTTTTTCAACAAGATGACATAAATCCGTCAAAAGAATATTATAATTATTGGATGTTTTTTGTTCATGTTCCTGCGGACTCTGTTTCCCACCTAGATTTTTCATCTCCTACAAACCTGTTCCACATCTACATCTGAAACAAATTTAAAAAAGATTTACGACGTTCTGACAAAGACCATTTAGGAGACTTTAAATTAATTTAAATTTGATTATATTCTTTTTGCAACAAGAGTGAGTCCTTATTGATTTTACCGAACTGACGTAGCAACACACACTAAACATATTATTTTTATTTTTTTGGAAGAACTAAAACTTATCATCTTTTTGTTGTTTTGAAGATAGTATAAATGCTTCAATTAGTGATAATCGACATTTAATTTTCACGTTTGAGAATTACAGTGTAAAGGTACAAACACGCTGACAGCGAAAAATGTGGATAAGAAAGCAAGCGGGTAGAAAATAAGGTTGAAATAAGTTTTAAATATTTTACATCCTACATTACCAAATACTTTTAGTTTGTGGCAACCTTATATTGTCGTTTATTGGTACTTGTTGCAACCGTGTCTATGCACTTATACAAGAAAGGCTAAATCTGGGCCTCATCTATGTACTAGTTGTAACTATTCTATGTCTGGACGTCTTGTCATTGTTCAATTGCTTGGTATTACTACATAAAAACGTTATAAATGCGCTGACATTTTATGTCTTTATACGATTTTTTCTAACACAACATGCTTGTTATGCTTCCCAGTTAGATAATTTCCAAAACAAATGAGAAAACGATCAAATAATGTAACAACAGATAAAGTTTTCCTGAACCAAACAAATTGGAAATTATCAAGTACTACAGCATTATATAAAAACTTTGATGTAGATTTGATTTTGTTTTACGTGTTAATACTATATCCTAATGAACAAAGGAAACCGCCCAAAAAGTAAGAACTGAGACCGCCAACAAAAAAGTGAAAAATCATAATTATAGTTTATAGAGCAACAGCTGTAACCCATAGTAGATATACCAGAACAACAAGTTAAGAAAATAATTGATCAGAATAAATCAAGCTCATTAAAGGCGTATTTAATGCAATAATAAAAAACGGTAATATTTATTATTAAACTCATGGTTGAATATAAGCTCGATTAACATCTTTGACTGTTTAATCATCAAATTTATTTTCTGCTTACTTTCATTATATTCTCTTAGCAAATATAACTCTTGTTAAATACTATAGAAATTGCTGTTGCTTCGCAATCAGGTAATTTTTATCGGTTTTAATTCGGACAATTACCAAAGATATTCACAAGACTAATTCTTATCCCCAATAAAAACCAAGATATTTAAAATTTAAAAATCGTCAAATTTTTGGATGTTTATTAAGATAGCTGTGCAAAAATACTATTCGATTATATAAATAAATAAAATTTATTGATTTTCTTTTTAAAATTAATTCGTATTTGTGATTCTGCATGACATGACATACACTTACATATAAATGCAATATTTATAGTTTTATTTATATAATTTAAAAAGTGGTCGAAGAAAAATAATATTTTATTTGACGCAGAACGAGCGTTTAGTATTTCACCCTTCTCATGCTCAACATAAAATGACGATGTTCTACTCTTTGTGACATAATATACTATTATTTAGAGATAGTACCTATTTATTATTAATATTTCAATTATGTTTTATTAGGCATTTAACAATATAGAGCTTCATATAGAAATTGGTCTATAATTTAAAATACATAAACAATTTATTTAATGATAAAATTGCAATAAACTGTATGATATTTGAAAGAGTCAAAGGTAATAATTGTATAATTTTATACAATTGAAACAATAATTTTAGAACGGTTAAAAATTTCTGATATAATTTTGTCGATTTAAGTTTATAACATCAAAGTGAAATAATAAATATATATTTGAAGTATGAGTATTGATAGAGTCATTTATTTAATGTTAATCTGATTCAACATGTATAAAATAGCTGGCTAAACCAATAAAATTTATTGATTTTATTATATGTGTTGGTACAAATATAAACAAAGGATACAACGTACATAGATAACAATTAACATTACAATGTATGCTAATTACAATTCTCGTTTTATGGGCGATAAATGAAGCGTACATTTTTAATACCGTACCTATGTTTCTTTTTTATGATGAAACGATTCCGATGTTAATTATTTTAATGCGTTTTGATTATAGCGATGATATGGATTTGAGTGAAACAATTTTGCACTGTTAAATGTAATCTTGTGCACTAATAGTAACAAATTGGTTTTGAAAACGCTACGAACTGCCGCGCGCCCAATTAATAATTTCCACTTTATCGCAATATAAATTCCTGCTTGGATCGAATGGTTGTATGTAATTTGTAATGTAAATAAATTCATAGTGCATCATGTAGAAAACGCTTGCGCGTTGGGTAACCAAGCTACAGCCGACAATGACAACAAAATTGCGCTGGACATTCTCACTTATGCAATAATTGTAGCGGACATGGCCGATATTCAGGGGTGAGCGTTATATATAGTTTTCCGCTTCTATATTATTATGTCAATTATTTATTGGATAGAGGAACGTGCGGGATACAAGAGGAATTGCGGCGATTCCAACAACGATCTTCCTTAAATGCAGCGCGACAGAAATATGTGGGAAATTTATTTGATGAGATCGAGGACCGCATAGGGTTTGTGAGAAATATCGAGCGGCTGGGCACAGGCAAGTCGCAGGATTTGAGGCGGCAAGACGTGGATGAAGATGTTAGGAACGAGGCGGCGGTTAGGCATGCCGAACAGATGCAGAGGATCAACAGGAATTGGTGGGAGAAATTATGAACATATTTCCTGCCAACATACGTATTTTATACATATTATAATAATTCAATAAAATGTTAATAACCATTACTCTGTCCTTATTATTTATGATAATATCTTTGCATAATTGAATAAGATAGACGTTTTAACGTTCAAGTGCTCATAACATTCCATCACCGTCGTGAAGTGATTTATTGACTTATTAATATATGCAGGAAGTTTTCAATTTGAATATTGATTGATGAGTTCATAATAATTAAAAATTAAGATGAATTGACGTCTTTTGCAGGAACACAAAATTAACATACCTGATGGAGACTAGCATTTCTTGTAAATCAATTAAAAAAAACTATTATTATTTTTATACAATTTTTTTTGTTTATTTGTTTTCCATTTTTTTTATTTAATTTATTTACTTGTCGTTTTTTTTCAATTATTTGTGCATTATCTATTACTATTTTTAAAATTATTTTTAATTATTTTTTATTTATTTTTTACGTTCAACATCTAAGCCGCACAAAAATTTGAAAATTATAACAAAAATAGCGGCTATTTTACCAACTCCACGACAAAGTAATTTATAAAAATTAATTATCTATCACTTGGAAAATCAAGAAAACAATTGAAATATCCGACAAACTGCAAGAATTTGATCAGATCTTCATTAATCAATAATTAAAAAAATAAACAATTAAATTAGCTTTTCAGAAAATACAAATGAATGATGTATTTAAATCTCTAAGAAATCCTAAGAAAATCTTTAAAATAATTGAAATATTATTTTGTTTTTTTATAATTCTATAATTTGTGTAATTTTACCGATTATTTTTTATTTATTCTGTTTATTTAATTTGATTTGATTGTTACATTTTGTTAAATTTGAGATTTTAGTTAATTTTGGTTAAATTCGTTAAATTATTTTTTATCTATTTTGTTGCTTTTGATATTTTTTGTTTATTTTTGCAATGTGTTTTTGTGTGATTATAAGATTTCATTTATATAATTAATTTTTATTATTTTTATTTATTTTGCATTTTTAAAAATTAAGTTTTATTTAAATTAATATTTTTTAATTAGTTTATGTCATTTACTATATTATTTGATGTTATTAACTTTTAATTAGAAAAAAATATTTTTTGATTAATTTTTATTAATTATTAACTTTGGACTGATTTTGGACTCATTTTAGGTTTTTAATAATCATTATTTTATTATAACTATGTACTCCAGACACTGCAATGTAACAATATAATTAAAAATTAAAAAAAAAAACCTTTAATTGATAGAAAAACCATTAAAACCTTAGTAAAAGATAACAAACAGAAAAAATATTTAGTTTAAATTGAAGAAAAGATAAAAATCAGAAACAATATTTAGTTTTCAAAATAGCAACAAGTTTAGTCTTATGCCGCAAAAAGTTTTTAAACAAATATGTTGTTATTATAAACAATTGCTTTTTTCAAAAAAATTATTATCTAGAAGTGTTCAATCATTATTTTCTGTTTATTTTTATTTCATTTGACATTTAGATTTATTTAGTTAGTTTTTTATTCTAAAATTATTTTTTCTACGACTACTTGTAGCCTAAAGTATATTTTTTTACCAATTTTATGAAAAATTTATGAAAAACAAAATTGTGCCGCACAAAAACTATTACAGACCACAGAAAACCAAATCAATTTTTTTTAATATCACAGTCAAGGGTAAGCATTTTTTTGTAAATTACATAATTAATCATTGAAAATAATTTTTCATTGCTTTTAACTATTTATTGATTTACTTTACATTTTTATATTGTAATATCGTGGTTCACCTTGGCGCCCTCTATTGTGAGTAGTTTTTGCGGCAAAAACTACTTATTATAGAAAAGCAAGCAAATAGAAGATTCGTTTTTTTATAGTTATGAAAAAAAGTTTAATGCAAAAGTTATTCAAAATATTTTTTGTGCATTAAAAAAAAAAGAAAATGAAAATTAAAGCAATAGCAGACAATTTATAAAAAACCACCCTTATCTTAAAATGCACAAAGAAATTTTGTAGAATTTTGCAGTTCGGAAGATAACTTTTTAGATAACAACAAAAAATTGCTACCTAATATATTTTGTAACTTGAAATTACCCATTGACTGGCCAGTTGGAAGTTAATCCAAAGAAGTTAACTGCATTGGCACGTGATATAGCTAGGCAACCCATTTATAATTTATTAATTATCTACCATACAATCTATGTCATTTTCAAATAACAGTTGAAGGTGTATATTTCTAAAACCGGATCTTGTACTATTGGGTATCGATATTCTTAGTTAATTTTAAATTAGATCAAATTTTGTAATACTGTTTACTGAAGTTTTCATTCCATAACAGTTTTGGTGCAGAAGTCCCACCTTGTATAGTTTTAGTATGTGATACTAATTTCAAAACTCATTTGATTTAATAAACAATATGTTGTAGGTATATTATTTAAATATAAATTAAAGTCGTAAACATATATTTGATTTTAATTTAATTAAAAGGCAGTAAAATATAAATTTTGAAATTAAGATATTATATTTAATAAATAATTATTACGAAATTACTCCATTTTGAAATAAATGTTTAAAAAAAACTTGCAATTAGTAGTAATTATTTGATAATTATAATTTCTTAATTTTAACTTAGCCTCCATTTAAAAATTTAAATTGCAAATAATTATTACGTAATATACAATAAACGTCACTGGCACGAGAGCAAGCACAATAAAGCACCCTATTATAATATGGTGCTTTATTTTAACTTCACTCATTTAATTGTGACATTTAAAAAATTATTCTTTAAAATATGTATTATTAAATTAAATTTGTAGTCCTAGAAAGAGTATAGTTTGCAACACGTTTAGTAGGCAATATTGGGGTTGTCGGACTATCTCATGAATCCTGGCGGGCCCCTTCGACAAATTTTCTACTTGCGAAGAATATACCGTATTTCAAACTTGTTACAGAGTATACTATTTTGATTTGTAAAAAATGATCTCTTTAAAATTTTGTAAGAAAAACTTAAAAAGTCATTAATTAAAAACATCACCAATAGTAGCATTTTTTAATTACATATTCAAAGAATTTTTAAGTATCAAAATTTTGAAACAAAAAGTGTCAATTGAGAAATATCAATTGATACTTACATTATTATTATATAGTATATTATATATACCTACGTATATTATTTTGCACGCGTATATATGCTTCTTTTATTGTATGATTATTTTATTATAAGTTTTTATAATTTACTAATCATTAACATTTCTGGTATTAGTCTATAAGTGCAGGTGTAATTTTGCAATTGGGTAGATATTCTAAGAAAATGTAATTTTTGTTTGATTTACTTTCTAATAATTATGCCGGCAGCAATCTGCATCTGCATTTATAGACAAACACCACAATTGTCAACAATAAAATTTAAATAAAATAATAATAATAATAACAAAGCATAAATACTGTACAAACTAAATATGATATCTACACAATTGAGTATTCGACTTCATTTTTCCAAGAAAATTGGATATAAAATTACGTTTTGGCAATGCTTTATGTGCACGCTGCCAAGGCCGCGTTTTTTATTTCCCATTAAACAAAGACTTGTTACATTGTTGTGTGTTTACAATGTAATGAGCTTGTTGCATCCCGTATATACGTTTGGTATAGCGAGTAAATATATTCAGGAAGCACAGCCAAAAATCTAGATAGATAACAAACGTCGAATTGAAAACGCTTTTAAAGTGAACAACGTACTTATAAAACTGTTACAAAGTAGCAACACTTAAATCAGCGCATTATTTTATGGAAGTTTTACATGTTTAAATAAAATAATAATTGTTATACTAAATCTTGCTTATCCACATTTTTAATTTTTTTTATCATATCTTAAATTTTTATTTTTAAACGTTCTTTTAACATTTTTATACCGCATTCTCATCAATTTTAACACTGATCACAATTTATGTTTATCTCACTTATGTTTCTTTTTTGTCAAAACTTTCATTTACTCAACATTTTGCAACGTATTTTAATATTAAAAAGATTGAGCACATTTTTCAATATCTCTTCAACATTTTTTTACTACTTTTTAAACGTTTATTGATATTTGTAACAAGCATCTGTTTTTTTTTCATTTTCATTTCTTATTTTGTTACTTTTATTTACTTCTTTCACATTTTTGTAACATCTTGTATCATTTCCTAAATATTTTCATTCATTTTGAATCAACATTT
>JARJEC010145255.1:0-10261 GCA_030264575.1 Tachinus sp. AB-2021 | reverse complement strand
TTACATATATATATATATATATATATGTAATGTATGCCATATATATATATATATATATATGTAATGTATGCCATATATACTTATTTTTATTTTATAGCAAAACATCAAAAAGCCAATTATGCATAGGTCGTCAATGTTAATGTCAAATCGAATTAATTAATATTTGTCAGAATACAACATTTTCAACTCGACGAGTCGGTGGGTTGGTGTGTTTTATTGTGTTTCGGTGTGTTTTTGCATGTTTGTGTGTGAAACCGCGTATTTACTTGTAACGGTAACTCGGTAACTTTCGATATGTTTCCGTGTGTTTCGAAGGTTTTCGTATGATTTGGTGTGTCTCTATATTTGTTTCGGTGCGTTTCCGTGTGATTTGGTATTGCAGTGTGTTTTTGTGTTTCCGTGTGCTTCGGTGTGTTGCTGTGTTGTTTGGCGTGTTTTTGTGTGTTTCTTTGTATTTCGGTGTGTTTCCGTTTGTTTTAGTATACTGTGTATTTTGACGTGTTTCCGGGTGTGTTCTATGAGCTTTCATGTGTTTCAGTGTTTTCTAGTCTTTCGGATTTTTATGTGTTTTGTATGTGTGTTTTGGAGTCTCCGTGTGTTTCTGTATTTTGTGTGTTTCGTTGTCTTTCAGTGTGTTTCTATGTATGTCTAAATGTTTCTGTTAGTTTTCATGTGTTTTCATGTGTTTCCGAGTATTTCGTTGTGATGCAATGTGTTTTAATGTGTTTCGGTTTGATTCGGTGCGTTTTCGTGCGTTTCAGTGAGTTTGAATGTGTTGTCTTTTGATTTTGTTGGGTTAAAATTCACCATAAAACGTTACATATCCGCAAACAAATACAACATTGCATTTTCTCTTTAATACCTAATTTCAGAAGTTTTGTAACATAACCTTATTTCTTAATAGTTTTTAAAGCAGAAAATATATATAAATTTTTTAATATAAAAAAATACTTTTACGTGATGCTATGGTGATACCATAGTTAAATACTAATTATGTCATTTATAAAAGCACGCAAATCACTCAAGTTTAAATAATGGTAAAGTCGCATTTTTCCGAATAATTCCATTTAATTTGGATGTTGTTGCTTCAAAAATATTTTAAAATAATTCATTTACATTTTTTTATCAAAATGAGGTTGTTACAAAAACTTTTGAAAATTTGGATTTATGCGTTACTAACCTAATAATTACCAATCAATATTTTGTTACCTTAAATATCTAAATGGAAAAAGCTTTATTTATGCAAATTTTTTCACATCTTAAAATAAACAACATTCTAAATCAAAAATACTTATAATGGGTTCAAACATGGCATGTTTACTGTCGCAGCATTTTTTTATTAGAAAAACGCATTTGACCGCCAATCACTTCTTATATTTCTTATAAAGTTATATGTATACAACTTTAATCCAAAAAGCTGTAGGATATTATCATATTTGATTAAAAGAACATAACTGGTTAAATAAAACTTTTTTATTCTAGAACTTCCGCTTTTTCTTAACTTTATAAATGATTCACAATATGATTTTATTTGCAGATGATTCTACAGTTTATAGTAAATTTTTAAAATCAAAGCGAGCGTTAATAGAGACCTTAAAACCACAATTGATTTTAACAGAATGAATGATCTCGAATCTACATACTTTAAATGTTAACAAAATCAACAAAGTGAGTGCCGTTGTACTTACGATGTGTAAACGCACTCACTCAATAACCATCTCACCAAGTCACCAACCCACCAAATCACCAATTCACCAATTCGCTAACCCACCAATTTACCAATTCATAAACTTACCAAATCACCAACTCACCAGTTCACCAACAGATCAACTCAATATTCCACCAACTTACTAATTTACCAAATCACCAATTTGCCAACTCACCAATTCATAAACTCACCAAATCACCAATTAACCAATTCACCAACTTACCAAATCACCAATTCAACAAATCCCCAATTCACTAATTCACCAACCCACCAATTCACCAAATCACCAATTTGCCAACTCACCAATTCACCAAGTCACAAACTCATCAAATCACAAATTCACCAACGTACCAATTCACTAACCCACCAAGTCACTAATTCGCCAAATCACCAACTCATCAATTCACCAATTTTTTAACTCACCAATTTACCTACTTACCAATTTGCTAACTCATCAACTCACCAACTTGCCTAATTACCAAATCACCAATTAAGAAACTCAACATGTCATCAATTCATCAACACACTAACTCAGTAACCCACGAACTTAGTAATTTACGAAATTACCAATTTGCCAACTTACCAATTCAACAATTTGTCAACTCACCAATTCGTCAACTCACTAATTAACCAAATTATAAACTCACCAAATAAAAAAACAATGCCAATTTAACAAATCACCAAATCACCAATTCACCAATTTACTAACCCTCCAAATTACCAACTCACCAATACACCAATTTATCAACTCATTAATTCACCAAATTACCAACTCACCAAAATACTAACTCACTAAATCACCAATTGACAAACTCACCAAATCACCAACTCACCAATTTACCAATTGACCAACTCACAAATTTACCAACTCACCATTTCACCAATTTATAAATTCATCAACTGACCACTTCACATCTCACCAACCAACCAACTTATCAAATACCCAACTCACTAATTCGCCAACTTGCCAATTCACCAATTCACCAATTTACCAATTCACCAATTCACCAATTCACCAATTCACCAATTCACCAATTCACCAATTCACCAATTCACCAATTCACCAATTCACCAACTCACCAATTCACCAATTCACCAATTCACCAATTCACCAACTCACCAACTCACTCACTCACCCACAGCGTCACACGCACACCGTCGTGATCAATAGGTACATTTGTATGTGACTTCAGACCTTTCACGGTTACTCTGACGTCACAGATGATGCTAACGCCGTACGTGACGGTCAATTCTCAATTAAACCCCGGCCGCAAATCGATAGCATAGAAGTTTACGCATACACAAAAGGAATTAATTTTCTTACTAAAAAATCCATCGCACGCAAACGTTAACACATTCAGTAAATATTTAGGCTTCATTTTGTACATAGAAAACACCAATATCAACATTGAGAACTACGTATTTTGCTTTGTTTCAGTGTGTCACATTTTATTGCGGTTTTCTACAGCTCAAACAAAATAATTACAGCTATTTAATCTATATGTCATAGAAGTACATTTTATGATTAAGAAATTCTTACATTATCAAGTTTTTACACGTTGGATTGCGCATTATAAGTTCATACTAATATTACAAAATATAATTCACATAGTGTCATAATATACATTAGTAATAAACTAGATTTAGTTATCTTATTTGCTTGAATGTTTAAAGGATGATGACTGTGATATGATCCCACAATTTTAATAAGTTGTATCTGTCTCTTACACTTGATTTTATACTGTTTGTTGTTTATTGCTTATTTTTTTGACTTCTTTAAACATTATTTATTTAGCACTAATAAAAATATTATTATTATTGTTATTATTAATTATATTGTTATTATACCAATTATAATAAAATTTATTAAATATGACTCTGGAGACTAATCTTTATTTTACCAAAATGTTTTCTCTAGATCTTAAAATTAAGATTTAATTTGTTAGTTGCAAATTAAAAATGAATTAGTACTATGACAAAGTAAATAATTAAAATTCTATTAAATAATTGTATGTACGCTGCTTATTTTAAATGTAAGAAATGCTGAAATTGAATTTATTTCGAGAAGCTTCGTAAAGTGAAATGTAATATACCGACGCGGCATATATAAAATAATGAAAGCACCGTATACGTACAGGAAGCCAGTATGAATTTTTACTAATTTTTTACAAGTAAAAAACCGCATTACATATATTTTACATTAAACTTGCGTAAATGCTAAATTTCCGTCACATGGTTTATGAAAAGACGCCATACCAACAGTGGGATGTATATATATATATATATATATATATATATATATATATATATATATATATTATAAATTATTTTTTTTTTAAAGTAATGTTGAAATATTAGTCTCAATACCAAATTATAAAAATCGTTTATTTTTAGAAATATATCACATTAAAAAAATAATATTAATATTCGGACTGACACACGAAAATCTTAGCTGTATTTATTCCTATCTGTTTAGTTTATAATATTATATATTTACATATAAATATCTATTTTATATGTATGTAGTTGCTTAGTTTTAAACTAGGCTTTTATAAAAAAAAATAGTATTAGTAATCAATGTCATTCTATGATAATTGAAAGATTTTGAAAGATATAGACAAAAATTGTATATTTTTTAATAAATAAAGTTTAAATAAATTATTATATCAAAACATTTAATGACTCGTACTGATTAACTTAATATAAATTGTCTCGAAATGGAACTGTATGACTTGATATGTATGTATGCTGACGTTCATTTCTGGCAACGCAACTGCGTTGCAAAAAGTTATTGAAAATTGTATCAAAACGGTCAAGGTAAGCCAGCACAGCTGAAGCGGCCATTTGGCCGATATCATATTTCATAATTAATTCTAACATGTCTACTTGATAAATCAATAAACATTTCACAATTAAATAATAATTTACTGTGTATCATTTCAAAATTAAATTAGGCGAATTCGGTGGGCCACCTTATAATGCTAAACATAATTACTTATAATATTAATAAACAATATCATGTATTAGAGTTATTACTTTAATAATGTTTCAACTGTTACCTAAATTAAATTAACAATGGAAATCTATAAACACAATTAATAGACTAATTTATTGCTCTTTGAATAGTATTTTACACATAGTGTACCAACAATAATTGCGTAATGTTGCAACTCAATTAAGTGATCATTGCCGACGACGCGAAGCATCACTGAGAAAGTAATAATGAACAAAATAAATAAGTACGACGAATTTAATTTCAGTTTATTATAGATATGATTTAATAATTCGCATTCTTTCTCACGGACTATTGTGAAAGATTGATACACATTTTTGCAGTCGAAATTATTTAATCAATATTGATATGATTTAATTAAAACAATAGTTTAATTCATTAATTATACATATATGCGTTTTGTTGCTTTTTATTTTACGCACTAGTTTTGGCTTTTATGCCATTTTCAACTAATTTAACTTAAGTATTTGATTGTGTTTTGATTGTTTTGAAAGTATAGTATAGCTCAAATAAATTATAATTGACCATTGTAATCATTTTGTGAGGATTATTATACAAAATGACAAGTTAAGCTTAGCAGAATTAGTTTTCTATTATTTCATATAAAAAATAAACTAATTAAAATACTAAAACTAATAATAAAACTAATTAAAAACTATAACCATAAATTGATATATTTGATTGAAATAATGTCAACTGGCGTATTACTTACAGTGATTTTGAATTACATTTTGACCTGATAAGTATTTTAAATTGGAATAAATTAGTTTTTAAGTGAAAAATAATGATCAAATCTAATTCCTCTTTTTAATCGTTTTTATTTAATATAATATGAAATAATATATTTCTATTTTTTAATTTAAAAACAACAATGGTAAAGAAGCAAAAAAAAGGTATTATATAATTGTTATGATACTTTCTTTTACTATAAGCCAAGCAAATGTTTTTAAGGAGATTTGGTACAGCCTTTGCGCAATTTAACATTAGAACAGTTAGAGTTGCTTAGATTCCACATTTTTTTGATTCCTGGGACATAAGACAAATGTCTTGGGCATTCTCAGGAATTCCTAGGAATTGAGATATTTAAAAAAAGTAACGGATATAATAAAATAAACTGTTATAGTTGTCGTAGTAGTATTTGTATTTGTTTGGTTTTAAAAATATGCTTTTAAAATACGCAAGTGTATTTAAAGACTTTCAAAAAGTCTATTTCTAAATTTTGTAACAAAATTTTGTGTTAAAGAAAATGTCCTTTTGCATGCAGTATTTATTAATTTCATTTCATTAGTGAATTATATAAAAGATCCAAATTGCTGGTTCCCTTTTCAGTTGTTCCAATAATATTAAATGCTGTTAATTTTGTTTTGTAGGACATTCAATATTTTGAATTTAATTATTTACGATTACTAATAGTATTCAACTAATGTTAAGCTAATTTTTATTTTCATTTGCATTCAAATATAATGTAATGTTGGGGATTGGACTTCATCCGGCTAATCAGAATCGCATATTTTACTGTAGAATGCGTTTCGGGTTAAGTAACCCGTCTGTATATGCGTTCTTGCAATATACATGATAAATTATTTCTAAGCGTTGTACGATGTACGCGTATATATATATATATATATATATATATATATATATATATATATAAATATATAAATTCTTTGTACTGGGAAAGAAAAAAATCTAGGTATTGTAATAAATATAGCACGTGCCGCATATGATCCATATATATATATATATATATATGAGCAAATTAAGAAAAAATGATTCCTCATAATATTAGAATTCTAATTGCAAATGATAAATGATGGTTAAGTTGAAACACAACCTAATAAACGGATTCCTACATCAAAAAGAAAGAAAATTTGCTAAACTTGCTCAAAAAAATATCTCCAGGCTATTTTGAGCATCCAAATTAATTTTAAATTATGTTATATGCTACAAATTATTAAACGGGTTATTCTGACCTCTAATGTAGTATATTTTATTATATTTATTTGTCGATAGTAGTTTCGGGTTAAATTATCTAATTTTCTTGAATTCTTTTATAATGAGTACTTCTTATTCTTTATTTATTGTTTTTTGTCACGATAAAGTAGAGTAGTAATGTTTATTTTATTATTAAAATATTACTTAACATAAACGACCACTAAACGAGTAAACCTTACTCGGCATTTAAACCTGATTAGATGTTTTATTTTGAGATTTCTTGAACAATAATTTTCCCGGCTATTTTGTCTCAAAAATTTTCTGTTCTACAACCCTACTTACTGTTATTATAAAATTGGTTTCTATTGGTGCATTTTTAAATTAAATTTACATGCTGTATCGATAGACACAGACACAGATAATTTTAGAATTTCGTATATTGTCATTATTCAGCCACATGTGTTATTGTTTAAAAAAGATATAGATAAGCAGTGCAAATTCTATTTTTCAAAGATGTAAGGATAATCAGAAAAAGGCAGAATAAAAGCAGTAGAAACATTATTTTCTGAAATAGGAGCACTAACAAGTACAGCTTTGACAAATAGAAAAACTTACTAAAAAAATTTGCTGAGAACTAATTGTGGAGAAAGTAAAAACCATTAAACTAATTGCAAGTGGTATAATGTTTTTTTAATTTGTTAACTTTTTTGGGAGTTGTTTTGGACTACCGCAAGTAAATTGGCTTATTTATGAAAGTTATTGATAATTTACTTAACAAATTTGCATGGTTTGTGAAAATTCCAAGCAATCACACATCACTCAAATTGAATTTACAGTTCATCAATCAATAAAGCTTAAGTACTTCAAATGTCGCCAATCAACAAAAAAGGAAAGGATACACTAATGCACTTTACCATGTTTTAAAATGTTTATGTTGCTTTATTATTATTTTTAAAACGAAATATATGGTCCCCTTCTTTATACAAATTTTCAATTGATGATTACAACCTTTTTCTTAAAATATTTTGATTTTTGCTTTTACTAAATAATTATTAATTTAGAAATTGCATGCTGTTTAACAACATACAACAACATATTATCATTAACCTATTTAAAAATTTTACAATTTGTGAAAAAATTTTGATTTTAATCTTATTACACGTTTTCTTAAATTTCTCACACAATCATTGAGTTTTCATTCAATATTAAAAATTACCCTGTAATCCGTAATGCTTTTTTAATTTTAAATTTAACCCACATTTAATCTTGTCGTCTTTTGAGCGTTTATCTGCCTTTGCTCAATAAAAATAAATTTTCAAATTTAGTAAATAAAAAGTTTAAAATCAATAACCCATCTCATGTTGCTAAAAGCGACAACAATCAAACGCAGATGATTGTTAGACTTTTTATAAGAACTCACAACTAAGCAGTGTTCTATTTAAAAAAATTTCTAGTGCATCCTAAACTCTACAACTTTTATTTGAAGTTTTTTATAGATATAATTTTTTATAATAGTTATGAAAAAAATATTAAGAATCTCAAAAAACGACGCTTTTTGGCTTTTAGCACACTTTTTCGGAAGTTTATGAAAATAATTTCAGTCAAAAACAATTATTTGTTTATACATTTAAAAAGTATTTAAACCCAGCTAATACCTACTAAGATATAATAAACTACTATATCTCGATACATACAAGGAAATATTTGTAAATTGTTGCTATTTGGAACTTGGAATAGAACCATAAAGCAAACCCTACAAGTGTTGCCTTTTGCAAGGTTTACTAGCCTATAATAATATTTTAGCCTCCTAAATTGTAATACAAATATGAGAATTATCTGCCAGTTGTTGGTATGTAAATTTTTGAACAGTGTTGCAAATGAATGCGCGGAAATGCGGCAAATACCACAAAAACATTGTGCACGTACTAATACAGTACAGCCTAACTGGAAGATGTTTTTGCACAACCTTAGAAAAGGACGCATAACACGAATAAAATGTAAAGTGTATGCTGAGAGACAAAACCAGCGCTGGTTTTGTTTCTAAGCATAGTCTGGAACTCTTTTGTGTTATGAACTTTTTTTTGTTGTTGCGTGAAAATGGTTTCCATCGGCCACACCATGTTAGTTGTACTATACAAATACATAAAAACATAAACAATCTAGATATTTATGTACGAGAGCAAGTGAATTGAACGTGAGCAAACTCATCGTATTCAATAATAGTTTGGTCCATTATCTGAGACGCATGTGCGCAGCACACAAGCATTTATCGTTTACGAAACTACATGTAAATTGTGTGGTTATAGGTTTTTAGTGCTTTCATACACTGCGTTGAATACGGTTGCATGACATAAGATACGCTCCAAAAGATGAACAGAATGTGGTGTGGTCAGGTTTTTGACAGCTTCACAATAATTAAAGGATGTATGGCTACCGTGTACGGCAAACATTGCATTTCATTCATTGACGCAGCGACGTATTATTCAAAACATTTTGAAATACTTAATTTGTATCAAATTTATTTGATTCTTCGGCAGCGTTCGTTCAAGAATGTCAAAATATTTTGCATAACATAAAAATTTTACAACATTTAGCAGCCAAAAAAACTAATTTTTGGTTTTTTAGTGATTTGTCAAAAAACTAAAATCCAAACATTTACCACTTTATAAAATAGTTAAAATTATAGACGATTTAAGATTTTAAACTGAAACTAATAATATATACCGTTCAATCAAAGAAGTTGTTAAAAAAAACCTTAAAAGCTTCAAATTTGATTAAAGATTTAATTTAATATTTTTTAATGAGCACTTATTACCTAAGCAGATGTCAAGAGAACTTTTATATTTATAAAAATATTTTGTCAGACTAAAAGGCATTGCACATCTGGCAGATCGACGGCGATGTGCTGCACTGCAGGGCTCTTGGCATTTTATTATACAGTGTTCTATGACGGGTCGGCAGAGGTCGACGGCTGCCGATCCCTTATAAGACCATGTAAAAAAACGGCCGAGTACCGCGCAGCCCATTGCCGCCGATCTCCCAGATGTGCGATGCCGTTAAAGGAAACTGCACAATAGCTCGGAAACGAGAACTGTACGAAAATAAAACGGCAACGAGAAACTTTAATTATATAATTATATAAATATTCATATATATATATATATATATATATATATATATATATATATATAGTAAGTGCAAATATATTTTTAATCAAATGGAAATATTTTCCAAAACCAACAGAATAGAACATTTTATTTTAAAAACTTTTCACTAAGAAAACAATCTACTTCAAAATTTGAGCTCTATTATACACCATTTCAAACTCCACACAAAAAGTCTTGCAACGCATAAGTAGTTTGAATGTGGCCAATTACTATTAAGATTTAGCAAAAATATATTTAACAGATTGGATAAACATAAAAACCTTTGCATATAATTTATTTAAAAATAAATAATACGACAATTAAGTATTTTATTTATCTTCTCTTCTCTTCTTCTTCGTTATCTCTCTTTCCAGAGAGGTCGTGATTATGGTTTACTCTTTTGCTGTTGTTCTTCGTACAATATCCCGCCATCTTTCCCTGTTCCTGGATTCTCTTGTT
>JARJEC010145245.1:0-11018 GCA_030264575.1 Tachinus sp. AB-2021 | reverse complement strand
TCCAATTCTTATTATTCCACTGAATATGTATGCTGGCAAATTTTGTGATTTTGAAGAAGACGTGGTACTTTGGCCGGACGACTTGGCTGTAGGCCAGCTTCTTTTAATCTTCGCCTGGCTGTTTTCAAACTCACATTAATTTGCCTTACATTTAGGAGATCATATTTGAGATGCGTCGATGTCAATGTGCGATTTCATGTAGGATTAAGTATCAAAAATCGATCACCAATTGCTGTTGTACATCTTTTGTGACCTTGCCTGGACCTTCGTACAAAATTTCCAGTCTCTTGATACGTTTTTAAAATATTCGATATGGTAGATTGACTTCTCCTAAAATGTCGTGCGATTTCTTGGTATTTATATCCTTCATTCTATAGAGTCACAATTTGTGCCGCTTGAACTTCATTGCAGTGTCTGACTGGTGGCATACTGAGGTTTTCAATTGAGGAAAACACAAACACTATTCACTATAACTTAGTTAATTGCACTACAATGACTTAATGAGTTACCAGATTACTAACATCAGCACATATATGTTTACGGTGATAATTTAAAATTATTTTCAAGTAATAGTGATTACAAAAAATATTCGATTATTTTGTCCACAAGTGTATAATTTACTCACATATATCAAAAAACAATCGGGCCATACACGGTCAAAATATTGATCAATTGAGTTATTGATGAATAAATATTCAACTATTAAAATGAGCCTCACATAGTTAATATATTGATTAATTCAGAGTTATATTTGTCAATTTATTGTGTATTGATGCTGATATTAAAGTCAATTTCAAATATTTATAAAAATTTTAATGTATGATTATTTATTGATCCATATCTTCATTGATAAATACATTGACTGTTTAAATTTTCATCAATATTTGAAATTGACTTTATATATTGAAGTCAATTTCAAATATTGATGAAAATTTAAACGCTCATTGTGTTTATATAGTAAAGTCAATATCAAATATTCATGAAAATTTAAACGGTCAATGTATTGATCAATCCACTCCGCACACGAGTATATTGACCGTGTGCAACCCGCTTTACAGACTTGCAATATTTGTTGCTTTTGTATCACACATTGCCAAGTGTCGCTTTATACCTCTTGCATCTCATGAGTCCCTG
This sequence comes from Tachinus sp. AB-2021, assembly GCA_030264575.1. NCBI lineage: Eukaryota > Metazoa > Arthropoda > Insecta > Coleoptera > Staphylinidae > Tachinus > Tachinus sp. AB-2021. Next base: position 9,884 of record JARJEC010145245.1, on the reverse strand, counting down.
TTACAGAACGTACTACATTTGTATGTATTACATACGCTGCTTGCTTTCCTTAGTAGCAGGTTAAGTTATAATTTTTTAAGAACTTTGATAATTTGATATATTTTATGTTCAGTCTTTAGTAAATTATTATATTTTAATGCAAAAAATACAATAATTTATATTAAACTGATTTGTCGATTTTAGAAGTATTACAATAAGAGCAAAAATACATCAGATATATTTTGTTAACTCTAAATAAGGAGCCAATGTAGTAATCAAAGCTACAAATTAGCAATATCTGAATAGAGTTCATTTTTTCATTTTGCAGTTAAAGATGGGTTATAATTTGGAAGTAGTTCTCTAATGTATAGTTGCAAAACTAGTACTCATAAAACTAAGCTATTAAAACACTTTGCTTAGTTCTATAGCATAAAATAAAATACAAAATTTGATACAAACCAAAAAATGTTGTGCACCCACTTAAAACTGTTATATGTAAATTACAGATACATAGATAAACTTTTTATGTTGTAGAAAATCTTCTAAAATCAATTGGAAAAAATTCTCATGCTTGCTTTTCAATCAGAATTTCTAGTAACAAAAATAATTGGTTTATTAAAAATAAATAAAACAAAAGCAAATATTTATTTGAACGCTTGCAATCCGGTGATGGCTCTTCCTAAAATTAATGCGTGGATATCATGGGTACCTGTAAAAATAATAATTTTAATTTGTAATTATCAAGATAACAAAAATATACCTTCATATGTATTTACACTTTCTAAATTCATAACATGTCTTATAATGTGGTATTCATCGTGGATACCGTTACCGCCTAACATATCACGGGCGTTTCTAGCTATATCCAAAGCCTTTCCGGCATTATTGCGTTTCAACATAGAAATCATCTCACCGGTCTCCCTAAAATAATAAAATTAATTAGAAAAACCAATTAAAAAAGTTTGTATGCAATTACATTTTCTGATCCTTCAAACGTCCTACATGTAAACAAGCATTTAAGCCTAAAGCAATTTCGGTGGCCATATCAGCTAATTTCTTTTGAATCAATTGATTTGCTCCTAATGGTTTTTGGAATTGTTTTCTTTCAATGACATATTGTCTGGCTACAGATAAGCAAGATTCTGCAGCTCCTAGAGCACCCCAGGCAATACCATAGCGGGCATTATTGAGACAGCCAAATGGTCCACCAAGACCTTCAGCTTTTGGCAACATATTTTCTTCAGGTACCTCAACGTTGTCCATTAAGATCATACCAGTTGCTGAAGCACGTAGTGAAAATTTGCCTTCAATTTTTGGCGTTGCTAAACCTTTGCTGCTTTGACTACGGTCTATTATAAAACCACGGATTTTACCATCTAATTTAGCCCAAACTACAGCGATATCTGCTACTGGAGAATTTGTAATCCTAAAATGTTCAATAAAAATATTATCATAAACAATTCTAAAATTATATTATTACCAGGTTTTGCTTCCATTGAGCGTGTATGTTTTACTAGATGAGTTGTATGTAGCCTTTGTTTCCATGGAACCAGGATCGCTGCCATGGTCTGGTTCAGTCAAACCAAAACAACCAATAATCTTGCCTTTTGCTAAAAAACAATAAAATTCTTTTAATACCATTTTTAAATTAATTTGTAGCATATTTTTTTGTTTGTTTGTATCTTCAACTTTTTGCACCAGTGGTCTTTATCAGTTATTGTTCAAAATGTTTTTATGCATTCTTATTTTGTTCATTACTTTCCTTATTTGGGATATTAGGTGCAAATGTGGAGTAAACCAAAATATAACAAAATGAGTAATGTGCAATTTAATTAAATTTATTTCAATGGCATTTAATGTAGTCTTTTTTGATCAAAACAAGATAATGCAACAAAGTTATTTTTATATACAACAATTTAGGTTATAAATAAAAATATTACATAAGCAATAAGCAAATTTTGAAAATGTGAAGGTTGCTCTTGATGCCAACATTTGTTTGTTGTATAAACTCGGGCTAAATATTTAAACCCTGGTTTATTATTTTTTGTTTTATTTTATATTTTGCATGTGTACTAAAACATATAGTGTATTTACACTTTGTAAGAATACTATTTATACCCAATGCCTAATTTAGCAAAAGAACACGAAATCCTCTAAAAGAAGCTCCTGAATCCTGCTGTTAACCTATTTAGTTACGCAGTCAATAACATAAAAAATGCCAATTGAGATACCTCCGTAGCTCAATTGGTAGAGCACAAGAGAACAAAGGTTATGGTTTCGATCCCCATCAGAGGTGAATTTTTTAAAACATTTTTTTCAAATGAAGTAATTCCGTAATAATTATTTAATAATTATAATATTCTAATTTCAACTTAGGCTCCATTTAAAAATTTAAATTGTAAATAATTATTATTTACAATCTTCGAATTACATCACAGATCAGATATAAGTTATATTTATGTTTACAATGTTTGCTTACAATATTATTGCAACTTCTCCGTCTTTATTTACAAATCCAACAAATCTCAAAAAACATGAATAATCAAAAGCGTACAATTTGTTCATGTAAACTCAATGAGCTTCTGAATTCGGTGAGTTTTCCAGTCTCACTCTTTTTCTGACAAAATTGATCTAATAATAATTTTTATTACGTAGTGTTTCCGGTGATAAGGATAATTAGCAAAGTTAAAACACGACTACGCGATAGCCCTTCAACCAGTCACCTGTCATAAAAACTTACGAAATTACTCCGACACAGGTTTGTGTCTATAAAATTGTAAGCAATAAATATAAATTTAATTTAACTTAGTGTATGGAAATGAACGGAGTACATTTCAATAAACCTAAGTTCAAACGAACATTGACTTTATTCAAATAAAGATTTACTACTTTCGGCGTTACAATTTCTACTTGGAAAACTGCGGAGAAATTTTCTTGCATCGCTAAAAATAATTGCTCGCCCCACGTATAGCCAGGCAACTACGCCGATCTGCAATGAATCGTAATAGCTTCTTCCGCTGCTAATTCTTCATCCAATTTCGTAATAGATTCGCTTACAATAATATCACCATAATCCATTAAAAATACTTCATACTTGTCATCAATTTTCGATAACAAATTGCCCCTGCACCAAACGTCTTCGTGCAAAACGTCAACGAAAACGTCTCCTTCTCCAAGTTCGGCCCATTCATTTGCTGTCTGCAATCGTACCAAAACTTTCCGTCTCACTCTATTTCTGAACAAAATCATTTATATTGCTACATTTACAAGATGGTACCATCAAAAGTTTTCGGCAATAATAGAGCACTGATGCATTGATTATCTAATAGTAACTGCACCAAAAATGTTCCAATTTGCGACACTGTTGGCATTAAAAATAGTGACACTATCGGCGGATATGTCACGGAGGTGACCAATGTAAACGGCCGGGTGGTTTTTGAAGTCTTGATTTTTGCGCCAACGGAGGTAGCATTATTACATCTTCGGGTAATTCACGCAAACTGCTGCAAGTGCAGCAGTTTCCATAATCTATGAATAAAACTTATTGGACAAAATTCTAGCTCTATACCAACTATTATCATCTGCAAATATAGCAGCACATAAAAATCCGGGTGCAAACTCTTCTAATTTCGGATACCTTTCCGCCATAGATAGTTGTTCTGCAATCCATTCCAAATCCAAAATTCCAAAGGAGAATTCAAATGACTAACGTAACCAGTACAACTCGTACTTATTTCTAATTGCAGCTCAGTCGCCAAATTTTCTTTAATAAGAATTTCACTAACATTAACGCCATGCATATACAACTCAAGTTTTCTCATCTTGATAAATTACCTCCGCATTCTATTTTTTACCGTTGCTTAGCATTTCTTAAAACTTTTCACAAGCTTTAGTACTCCATTTGGAATCAATTGGTTTCTGTCTTTTTATTTGAGTCACAGCTTCTTTTTGGAGTGCTATGAAAGGTCAAATGACCAGCAAACAGCCGTTACGGGTTAATAAAAAACGCTTCCTCTCAGTATTTGGGTGAACTGTTAAGATGTTCCATCTTTTTGCGGCAAGAAATGCAATGTCAGAAACCAATAAACTTCTTTTCGGTAAAAAGAGAAAAGTCTAAACATAGTACCTTCTCCCCAACTTATATGAGGTACACAATTAAAAAAATCAGATTCCTAAACCAGAAAGAAAAAAGAATTTTTCTATAAACTAGTTCCACCTTTTGTGCAATATACATCAGCGGCTATTTAAATAGATTTAGTCCATGCCCAACCACACCCGCTAATTAAGCCAATCTTGTTAGATGAATTTAACTTGGCCTTGGCTAATTGGAAGGATGGTGCCTTGGGACATGATGATATTTTGTACTAAGACTTTATATATCAACAATATTCTAGAGTGTAATTCTTGATAACTGGTTATACGTTCAAAATTGTTCCCATTCCAAACGATAGTTCTGCTAACCACATCACTAGTTACAAATCGATTGCGATATTGTAAGATAATCCTTGCTGTAGCTTTAAACAATATATTCTAGATATCACAGAAGTATTTGGCAATGTATGTATTGTCCATTTGAAGAAGCTTCTGACCAGTTTTGGTATCTCTCCTCTCCTAATCAATTTAATGTTAATTAAAAATTTGAAGACTTTTCCTGGCATGTTCATTGCCAGAAGATAGCTTGGTTTTATCCTTCTTAGATCTTCCTCAGAGCAGTCCCTTACTTCTTAACCTATTCAATATTGATTACATATTCTATATCCTCTATCAAAGTTGTTGGTTTTTTATTTTCTCAAGATATTTCCCGGTTAAAGTTGCATAAGATATCAATATTGTTCTGGAAAAAATGTTTATTCGTCTTTAACAAGATTTTGAAATAAATGTAAATCTATAATTTTTCCTGTAAATTATTCCTTGTAACATTTATTCTATAATCAATAATGTTCTTATTGCTCGAGTCCCCGATTAAAATTTGTTTGATGTAATATTTGACAATAAATTATCTTAAAACTAGCCACAACACCCTATAAAATCTTGTGTACAGGGCATCAGCGGTGATAAGTTGTGTAACCGGTTCAGAATAGGATTATAATCTAGATAGTATCTCCTTATTTTCTATAATGTTTTTTTTACAATCTAAACTTCATTTTGCTTTACGTTTGTTCTCATTTTGTTGTCAATTTTCCGTAGCAATTCTGGAAAAATTCAGATTAACCCAATCAAAGTCAATTTCAGAAATGATTTTGAATTGAGACCCAAAAATAAAAATGAATGTAGAAACCTGTAGATTTTTGAAAAAAAAACTTTAAAACCCATAAACTCTACCCCCATCGACGTATTGCAGGTTGAGTCCGGCTTTATGCTATTACATATAAGACAGAGGTTATTAACCAAAAGATATCTAGCAAAAATTATTATATATGTGGCAAGGTATACCCTTAAATTCACTTTGACAAGCAAGCAATGCCTTTGCCAAACATCCTTTTTGATCCTCGAAACGCTGCCCAACTTATTTGTTAGTATTCAAGATTATTAGACTAAGGTGTGTATTGGTATTATCTCTTCATATCCAATATGTAAAAATTGGCAAATTGGATAATAACGTTTATATCATTATGTCCCAAGTATCTCAATATAAATAATTAGCAATAAAGTTTCATTTTCCAAATTGACATTCTCCCCTTTTGAATAGTTAGTTATCAATTGTATGTCTACAATCCTGTAGTCAAATATAGCGGAAACGTAGTGTTTGATAAATTTGTCTACTGTCGCATGATTGTGTCCACATATTTATTGATGGCTCAGTTAGAAGTGACCAGTATGGCGTTTTTGTATCCCTTTTCAACCTTAAGGAATTTACTAGAGTTCCATCTTTGACAAACTGTATATTATTTTTAGAACACTATTTCTAATTTTCACACATGGTTGAACAAAATCCTTAAAATTTTCTGATTATCGGAATTCTGTTGATGCAAAAATGTCCCGTGCTTATCGCATTCTGAATGTTTTATACTAAAAGCTTCATATTTAACCTACAGAATAAAAGCTTATACTTATACATTTGCTGGGTGCCTTACAAGGATACGAGAAAACAAACAAGCTGAGATAATTGCTGAGACTGGCCACAAAAAGCAGTATAATGATATCATACACTTACACCAGTTATCTCAAAGAAATTTTACAATTATGACGGAATCATGTTTCCTTAACAAGCCAGACTAAAAGGTCAAAATACTTCAGGATTTTTTATTGATTTTTCTGAAACAGCAATGTTGATAAGAAAATCCGCTCTATAGTAAAAGGAAAATTAATCTGTTAGGTCGGCTAAAGACGTGTCCTAACTGTGCCACTGTTTGCCACTTGGCCAGTTCATTTGGCAATGCCAGAAGTAATACAGTCGTGACCATTGGCATGTGCCTTTGTGTCAACAAGAATAGCTTCAGTGTCGGTTTCCTTAAAAGAAAGATAATAAAAACAGATAGTAAAGACGTGTCAACCACTGGCACCGCAAGGCTTCAGGCTTCAGTTGTGATTTAAAGCATTGTGCTACTAAACTAAATGCCAACACAGATGTGATGCAGTCACTGGCTTTGCCGATTTGGCAAACAGCGGCATAGGGACACGTCCTAAGATCAGACCACTTAACCCTGCTACGCCAAGAAACACAATGTGGAATCTGTGTGCTGGATTGGGAAACGTGTAAAACAGGGTTGTCCAACCTTTTTGATGTTCGGGGCCATATTTTAGTACATTTTAGTAATAGAACGTGTTTTTGGTCGCAACTACCGAGATTGTAGATAGTAAAGCACACTACATGTGAATACTTTTTATTTAGACGTAATTATTTATTTATACATATTAAAAAGAACACGTGTATAAAAATACTTAGTGGGAAAAACTAGTGCAATACATCTATTTATCGGAAAAAACATAATAATTGTAATAGTTGAAATTCAACATTGGACGCAAGCGGTCCGCGGGCCACGGGTTGGACAACCCTGGTCTAAAACGTTGCATATGCGGATATAATTTCTCGTACGTTTGCGATATAGTTTGCAATGTACTATTTTCTTTTATTTCCACTTTTGCGCTGAAAAGCAAAAAGATGCCGCTATAATTCACATTTGACTAAATTCCCCGTACGTGTAAGAGTACCAATAGCACAGCACACATTAGTAAAAACTTAATACGTATATATATATATATATATATATGTATATACGGAATTAGCAGTTAAAAGGTTAAGAACACCTGTATCGTATAAATATTATTGATGTGTTTTTGAAATTCCACGGTTCACAAGAGAGCGTCCAGCTTGTCGCGGATTTTATGTGATATATAAAGATTGTAGTAGTGGTCAACCACCAATTTGAACTAAAATTTAAATTTTAGTTAAAATGCACAGCAAATATCTCAAGAAGTGCGCGCATGCGCGCATGCCAAGCATGACGGTCCACCCACAATTAAATCTGCCACTTCCAATTTATTATTACTAAGTTGCAAAACAAACAAAAAAAAACTCAAAAAGGGAATTAAACAAAATGTAAACAAAAAACTAATTAAACAATTAAAAAATAAAATAACGTTCTTAACTATATTGTTTTTTTATAATTAAGAATGACAAATTAAAAAATAAATAAAAAATGTACAAAAAAATAAATAATAATAAAAAATTAAAAATATGTAACTATATTGTTTTTATAGTTAAGAATGACAAATTAAGAAATAAATAAGAATATGTACAAAAAATAAATAATAATGACAAATTAATAAAAAATAAACAAAATAAGTAACTATTGTTTTTACAGTTTAGAATAACAAATTAAAAAATAAATAAGAAAATGTACCAAAAAAAATAAATATTAATGACAAATTAATAAAAAATAAACAAAATAAGAAAAAGGTAAATGAAGAGTAACAAAATAAATTGAAAATATTTCAATCATACGTAAAATTAAATAAATGAAAAAAAATTGAAAATCAAAGAAAACTAAACAAAATTGAGAAATTAAGAAAAGCATTAATGTACCAAGAACGAAACATGGAGTAAAATAAAAAAAAAATTTTAAATAACAATTTATAAAATAACTAAAAAAACATGAATTAAAAAAAAGTTTTTAAAACAGAATCAGAAAATGTTTAAAAACGGTTAAAAATTATTAAAAATCACCTCTGACTTCTTCACATTTTATGTTTTTTGCACTAATATTTAGCTTGGCTGTTTTTTATTTCTTTAATGAAATTGATTTTCATTAAAACAAACAAAAACAATTTCATTATAATCACACTTTTAAAGTGCTGATAAAATCCGATTTAATTAAAGCAATAATTAAAATACAATTGTTAAATAAACACTATCTATAAAAAATGAAATAATTAGTAATAATTACCTAATAGGGGCAAATATTTATCTTTCTGTGCGTCACTGCCATACATTTCAATAGAACCCATGGCCAAAGAAGATTGCACACTGACAGCTGATCTATAGCCACTGTCAACTTTTTCAACTTCTCTAGTAATTAATCCATACGCAACATTTGAAACTCCAGCACATCCATATCCTTTGATAGTACATCCCAATACACCCAATTCACCCAGTTCTTTCATAATTTCCTTATCAAAAACTGTAATAACATTAATTAAATCTTAAAATAATTAAATCAATAAAATACCTTCATCCCTATTAGCTTTAATAACTCTTGGCATTAATTTTTCATTGCAATAAGTTCTAAATTGATCCCTAACAATTTTTTCTTCTTGAGTTAATTGAGATTCCAAATTTAAAGGATCTTCCCAATTAAAAGTAGCTAAAATAATAATTTAATTAAATAAAATAATAATATTATTAAAATTATTAAATTACCTTTACACGCAACAAATCTTTTAAAAAAGTTTTTATTGGCTCGGAGAAGATTTACGTTAATTTTATTTAAGGCCATCTTTACAACTAAAAAATTGAATAAATTAATATTTTAAGTGGAGTAATATAGTTATCATTATTATCTGAAAACCTCGACCTTTTTGACTTTACTAATAAAATCATTTTAATGATGTAATTTATTATTCTTGATATCGCCAATTATTGTTGTGTTTTAGTTGTTAAATATTGCTATATATTATAGGTTAAGTGTATTCTAACACGATTTATTTGAACACGGGTCGGTGTATTGATTTGTTCTATACTTACCACGCAATTTAATGCTCACTACATTCGAAACACACACAGTTATATTTTTATCTTATTATCAAGTTAATTGAACAATTTAATATATATTTACATATTAGATAACGTCATGTTGACAGTGTAGAAAAAGTTTTCTGTCAGTGATGTAAGAGTTTATTAACTTATGTTTATTTACTGTATGCAACCCAATATACTGATTTAAGTGTGTTTTGCTTGTATAATGCATACCGACTTAAGTGTGTATTGATGTATGCATATAATGATTAATAGTAGTAGTGGTAGTACTAGTAGTAGTATTTATTAATCTTTTTGGCCAAGTACATGGATAGGACACGTTAATAATACAGTATAACATACATTAATAAGATTCCGAACCTAGTAACGTATAAAATACAAATATATAGACATTTACATATTATAACATAGCAAACAGAATAACGTAACATAAGTAGTAAATACATTTATAATATTTTAAAGCTAATTTTATGCATATTCTTTTACGGAGTAAAAACATCCTTCAATAAGATATTTTTTAAGTTGTTTTTATAAACATGTATAGCTTTAATGCTTTGTATATTCTTCTTCTTCTTGTTCATTAGCCTTGTGTCATCCAGTGCTGAATATAGGTCTCTTCTAGTCTCTTCCATGTCTTCCTATCTTGGGCTGTTCTCATCCATATGTTTCCAACTACTTTCTTAACGTCGTCTATCCATCGCATCTGTGG
>JARJEC010145238.1:0-11031 GCA_030264575.1 Tachinus sp. AB-2021 | reverse complement strand
TTTTATTGAAAAAATCTTTCAACAAATTTCGTGCAGAATTGAAATATCTTCGATTTTATCCGTGAGAACAAAACCGACATCTTTGAAAATAAGCGAGATATCGATGCAAATGTGATATTTTGACATTTCCTGGTGGAATTCAATTGTTTTCGTACCTTTCTATTATTCTGGCAGTGGCGACTTGTTAATCCAAACTGCATCCATGCCGTCCGCGATGTTTTTTCAAGGTCTCGCGCCGATTTGTTCGTTTGTTTTTTGCGGTTTTGTTTTTTTTTGTGTGTCGGTCACATTCTCACGCACTTTTTTGTTCGCGTTTGATGGGAAAGACGGTCGCGGCGCGACGTTCGACACCGAAATGCTGGATTGAGGTCAGATTCGCGCCGTTTTCTACGAAAGTCGCGCGCACCTCGCCAACAATCACGGCAGCCAAGAGGTGAGAGGAGCCGCACGCGATGGTGGGATCGCTGAAGACATCGATGCGGGCAATAATAACAATAGAAGATATTGCCCAACACATCGTATGCAACTTGGTATACACAATTATGCAACCAAACATACAACAAATTTATTAAGCAGTGTATGCAACCAACAATACACCGCGAAGTTAGTCATGGAGTTACTTCCCCTCCGCTGGGCTTATAGCTAACTTCATTTATAACGATGCACCCGATCGATAGTTTCTTGCAATTTTAAGATAAAACGACAAACAATGGAAGATAAGCCGGTGATAATCATAATAAAACCAGTTTGACAATTGATTCGATCGAATCTAACGGGAGATTTCTTTGCGATGTAGTTAATAACCTAAAAATAGGTTATATCTTTAATGGTTAGACCATTAAACCCAACGGATGTGTCAAAGTATTGTCAAAATCCCCGTCAAACTATGACGTTTGTCAATAACAAAAATATTTGCGCGAAAATTTCGCTGACATGCGTCTCGATAATAGCGGCCGTCCTGGCCATCGACACGCACTTCGTTCTGATGCCCTTTAGTACCGTCTTCCTCCTCCTTTACGTTATCCTCGTACTTTGCACTACGATTTGGGTCAGCTTCGTGACCGTCCAGCATCTCCTCAACCAAAACAAACCGTTCGACGTGAGCCTCGCTTTCATCGAACCTTATTTAACAATCGAGCGGCCGATCGAACCGAACAAACCGAACCGATCGATCGACTTAAGAATCGACGAATTCGTCGCCGACGTCGATCGTTTGTTCATCAGGAAATGGTACGCCGTCTATATAAGCCGCGACGAAAATTTCCTCACCGAGACTAAATCGTTGGTCGACATAGTGATCAGACGCTTTCTGCAAATCACCGATCAAATCGATTCCGATAAAGTGATCCACGGAAGCTTGATCATTTTATTGAAACACGTTAAGGAATATCGCAGGACCGTCAGGAAGGTTAGAAATGGCGGCGGATCAATCGAGACGCAATACAGGTAATAAAGGTATTATTGCATCGAACGTTCGATTCATTTCGGTTTTTAGATATTCGCACGTCGGTTCGAAAAATCGCAAGGCTTACGAACACTTCGCGACGCAGACCACTTCGAAATTGTTGCGGCATTTCGTGAATTGGGAGCTGTATAATTCGTTGGCGTGCCGCTGCGTCGTCTCGGTCCTATCGAAGAAACTGCTGACTTACATTCTGACGTATGTTTCCGCGCCCGGTTACGTCAATTATAAAATGGTCGAGAAATTATCGTCGGATGCCAAATTGGAAAGCGTCGGGTTCAATAAATACGCTTTCATTAGCATCTCCGATGTCGATCATTCGATCAGCGCCGAACGTATCGTAATAAGCGAGGTTACGATCGATGACAATTCAATTGAATTCGATGCCGTCGACGGTGCCACCGACGATGTGAAAGAGGTTAGTTTTTGCTTTATCGCTTCAAATCTGATCGTTAACATTTTTAGGTTATGGACGTGTTGGAATCGACGACTCCCAATAAAGTCGAAAAATCGATCGAGCGGCCCGTAAAAATACACGAATCGCGATCGACCGATAAAACCTGGCGCAATTCGAGCGATTTGGATTGCATCTCGTTGGGACAGGACATTCTTTATCTGGCCGATATGTCGGAGAACGACATGCAGACGTACATCGAGAAAAAATTGTGGAAAAACTATTCCGGTAATAATTTCTCAAATGGGATTTAATCCTTTATAAAGTATTCTTGAGAAATTTTTACGCCCAACTCTTATTAATTAAATAGCGAGCTATTTCGAGAAGCTTCGGAAAAAATCAAGTTTTCTTGGAATAACTAGACAGGAAACGAAATTTGTTTCGTGGAATTAAAAACCTTAAGGATTTGCTCATTTATAAAATATTTCTAAATAATTTCCATCTCGAGCTCGTATTAAGTGAGCTATTTCGAGAAACGTGGCAAAAAATTGGATTTAATCGAGTTTTCTCGAAATTTTCGATAATATCTTATATAAAATTGTTAATAAGATTTTTCTGTAAAATTGATATTAATCGAGTTATTTGTAGATTCATTGGAAACGGATGAGGCCAGAATGCTGTCAGTTGTAAAGGAGCATGCGCACGACGAGAGCGTTGCGGATGCCATCACCGAACATCACCACACTAAGACACCTACACAACAACCAAGTAATATAACACATTTTTTACGCCCGGCCACCACCGGCGCGGCCACACTCATTACCAACACAATCATCCCGATCGGTGAGTAGGCTGTGGGTCGGACTTAACCCTAAGACCCCCCACCTTTTGTTTTAGGCTCGGCGACAATGAAAGAGTTCCAGCAGAGCACCGTCAATAACGTCGTCAGGCCCGTCTCGCAAGCCACGAGCAATGCGATGCACAAGATCGGCGATCTGCAGGTCAGCTTAACCTCAAATTAATTTTACAAATAAACCCAACAAAATTATCCCAACCTAAAATAAATTTTAAATAAACTTCAGATTTTCATAACCTAAAATACTATTTTAGGATGAAGCGGCCGGCATGGTGGAAGGCTTTTTGGATTTCGGGATGGCCGGAATACGTAAGGGATTGCGCCTGACTGGCCTGCAAGATAATATTCAGGAAACGATACCGACGACGACGCCGAGGGCCGTGCCGACCCGGAAAGACTCCAAAAACAACGGCAAACAAAAGTTAATTAAATTGGAGCACGTGCATTCCGATGAGGCGCTCAGGCTGGAGGAAATCCGACGGGAAATGCCGGAGGAGACTGTCTGGGTCAATCCGTTGGTCAAAAACGATTCGCCCTGCTTCGAAGGCGACATATTGCTGGTTTGTACATTTCGATAAATAAAATAATTTTGACAGATGGAGGTTATTTTGCAGGAGAAATCTCCCGTGACGGCAGAGTCCCGCTCGTTTTCTGGCGAATCGAAAAGTTCCGATGTGATTCCCATACTGCACGTCGTCGACAGTCCCGATCCGGAATACGAGGACACCACCGATCTGGCCACCACGACCGCGAAGCTTCGCTCTTTGCTGGCGCAGAAAACGACCGAATCGACGATCAACACACCAGCCGCAAGTCCAATGTAATTATCAAGAAATTTTAAGCGACATCCGTCAAATACAATTTTTGCAGGTCATTGGTTCCGACGCCTTTGGATCCTTCGGGCAGCAGCCTGGAGGATCTCTCCGAAGTCGACGGGGCCCTGCCGAGCATGTACAAAGCTTGGGCCAAAACAGCGACCGGCGTATTCCACAACACTTTGAACACGATAAAGACTGCCTTGCCAGGAAACGCCAACGATCAAGAGGGCGCCCAAATGCAACTGACTTCGCCTAGAGTGGGCGGCGGGGGAATGGAAGCCGGCGAAAAGCAGTGGCTGTTCGTGCAGTCCGATCCACAGGTTTGCCGCACAACCTTGAACTTTTATTTATCAATAACTCGTTTAATACCAACCCGACGGAAAAAATTTATGTGCATGATTAAATTGTTGACATATTAGACCTAATTAACTTTTTCCCATTTCCTGCTAATTAACGGGGTTATATCAATCCGACGGAAATTCTCGATGCAATTGCTGTCAATTAACAAGTCATTTATATTTTAGCCGGACGACCTGAGCCAGCACATGGAAAAATTTCTGGCGGAAAGGCGTGTTTTCTGCACTGTCGATAACGCCTACGAAGCGATCGAGTCCATCGAGCTTTCCGATCAACTCGAGCAATCGTTGATGATAACGCAGCGACAATTCGACGGTAAACCTTTATTAAAACCGCGACGTTTTAATAACCGGTTAATTTTTAGACGAGCCCGACGATTTCGACACGATCCCGATGACAAAAGTTTTGGTCGATTTGCTGTGCGAATTGGTCGAGGACACGTACCCCTCGTTGGTCAAGGACAGCATTGTCAAAGCGATTTTATTGACGGGCGGCAAAATGACAGAGGAAAAATTGCATCTGGCCGGAGAGAAATTCGTAAAATCGATAAACGGTTACATCGGGAAATTGCCCAAATTCGAAACGCACCCGTTGACTTTGCCCATGAAGATGGACGTGATGGTCGAACTGTGCATGGATTTTATGCCTGGTAATTCTCGTTATTTTCGAGGTCAAGTCGATTATTTTACGTTTTTCAGGTTTCTTGAGGAACGTGCTGAATGCTGAATCGATTCAATCGATACTCAGATTGCTGCTGGAATCGTTGCAAAGCCCCAAACTGAACAGGGATACCAACCTTCAATTGTTGGAACTTTTCACTTCGGAGATTATGGCGGCGGCCAATCAAACTTCACCGACTTATTCGGCTTAAACGTTTATTTAAAAATTCTATTTATCGATTATAAAATATCTCACAATATACACACATAACTTACATAAAAAATTATTTAAAAGAAGAATATTAACGCTGGGCGCTGTCGTAGTAGGCTTTGCGTATCTGGCGCCCGAGCGCTGCGCCCAAAGGTGGCGGCACGGCGTTGCCGACTTGTCGGTGTTTATCCAAAATGGCGCCTGCAAATTGGTATCGATCGGGGAAACCTTGTGAGCGGGCGCATTCACGCACGCTGACCACCCGATGCTGATCCGGATGGAGGACTAAAAAACCCAATTAATAAAAATCATCGGAATCGCAAAGTGATATTTACCTCGGCCTTGCTTTCCCATCGGTTCCGGATTGGTGACAGTAGTGGAGAAAAATCCGTCCCATTCTAGCCTACCATAAAGGCCCGCCCAATGGTTATGCCTGTCGCCCGTATGTGGCAAACACCAAGGTATGAGCGTATTGAATTGTCGATCGGATGGATCGCAGCCAGCTTTCGGGGTCACGCATTGGCAAACCCCCTTGGGCGTATCTTTCGAGCTCTGCTTTTTGGTCCTGTGCGGATAACGTAATTTATTGGTGAGGCTTCCGTCACGCAGCTTGACGACCATGTTGGGCAGATCGCGCCAATCGCTACCGGCCGCCAGAGGAATATGGGCCATCCTCGCTTCAACCAACGGGGCCATATCTTTGCAAATGTGGTCTTTAACGATCGTTGAGGCTGCACCGCCCCGCATTATCCTTTGGAAATGTGACATCGGCTCCCCGTCGTAGGGCATTTCCCGTTTGGACGAACCGTTTCGAATATCAGGCAAATCGGACATTGCATCCCGCACTGAAATCGTCCTCAACGGGGCAGAAGACGTCCATTTAGTACCTGCAACAGAACAATATTAACAAACGCAAAAAAACATTTCGATAGTTACCATTGGTATATCTATGATTGCCGACTTGCACTGACAATTGACACCCCCTTTTATTAAAAACATGCAACGGCTCGGGATATTTCGGCAGCTGATAACCTGGTGCTGCCGCCATTATAATCAAACGCCTTCTCGTCTGCGGAACCCCGTAATGGCCAGCCTGCACGATGCCAAACGTAACCTGGTAACCCATGGCGACCAAACATCTCAGCGTTAATTTTAAAACCAAACTTTTCTTGAACGAAACAAAATTGCGCACGTTTTCCAGGATGAAATATTTGGGCCTAAAATATATTTACAAAATTGGCTGTCAAATCAAAGAAATTATAACCTCACCTGTAATAATCACAATACGACAGATAGGAAACGATCAGGGAATTCTTGAAAAGTGAATATTGGCCGGCGTTGAAACGGTTCATCCCGGAAAAACCTTGGCAGGGCGGCCCGCCCACCAACATCTGCACCTCGCCCTTCTGCGGCAAGCACTTTTCCTTTCCCTCGCCGTTCATAACCATGCGCAAGATGTCGTTGCAATCGTCGGTGAAGACTTTCGTGTCGGGATTGTTCAGCTTGAACGCTTGCGCCGCCGCCGGCTCCTTTTCGATCTGGATATAAATCAATTGAACGTCAAAATTTTCAGCTGATTTAAACAAATTTCACACACCAAATGTCAAAATTTCAAAAAATCCCATAAAGATTTTCAGTAGATAATAAAATTACCCGATATGGATATCGAGATAATTGAAATTTAAACAATTGCATTTTTGACAGATTAAATGTCAAAATATTTAACTTACGGCCCAATTAGTTACTGCGATGCCCGCTTGGTGGAGTCCTTCCGATAGTCCTCCACAGCCAGCGAAGACGTCCATGCAGCGCAGAGGCTCCTTGACTTTTTCCCAGAGCGGTGCGATGTCTGGTACGTTGGCATCAGTTTTGATGCTTTTACCCTTGCCTTTGCCTAAAAAATATAAATAAAATCGATTCGCTTTACATAGATTTCACAGTAGCTACCTTTTCCCTTGCCGGGCTGCCCGATTTTGACTGCCCCAGAGGGAACGTCTTCGTAACAATGCGATTTTTTGTTATACGAACGGGTAAAATAGAAACGGTTTGGCCCCAAATCGGTCCATTCGCTGGTCGGCACGTCCAAAATATCACCATAGGCAATGTGGCATTTACCGGTGACGCTATCGAAAGAAACCGTCCTTTCTGGAATTTAAAAACGGTTCGAAACTTTGAAAAAAGTATAAATATTTCGATTTACCTTCCTCACTGTAGAAAATGTGGTTGAGATCCGATTGGTAGGTAAGGAACACGCCTTTGTGGGTATTTTCGGCCCGATAGAATTTTCTAACCCTAATTTTTATGTCGGAGGATTTTTCGTAAACCTCCTCGATCAGCCCGATGCAAAACGGCTGGGGCGTTTCCAGATTGGAACCTTTGACGTTGTCGGAAGTTTTGCGATAATATTCGGGGTAAAGCGAGCCGTCCACGGGGCCCTCTTTCTCTTCTTCGTAGCTGAAATCCGGCTGAGTTTCGAAATTGAAAGTTTCCGGATGGAGGTAAACGCCGTTGCCCGGGCGATAGGTCTCGCCGCGCCACAAAACCGTCCCGTTTTCCAGCCGGGGCGTTTCGGCCAGCTTCTTTAATTGTTTATTTCTGTAAATTTTCCTATTAGATAGAGTATTTTTGAGGCTACGTTTAAATACCTGCACGAACTGCAGGGCAGCTTTAAAGTGTGGAAGGCGACGTCTTCGGGACGTAGATCTTCGAAACGTGCGCAGGCCGGATCGTAGCGTTTGGCGTAGAAAAACGTTTGACCGTCGTCCTCGAGCTGCGGCGGAAGGGTATCGAGGCCACCATTCCTTGACCAATCGATCGATAATTTGCGGTATTCGACCTGGAGCATGCGAAGGATTCATCGGGTGTTTTGATAAGTTTGCTGAAATTATTACCTGTGCCCTCCGTACGATGCTGCCCAACGGACAGTTTTCGCAATTGTCAATCATAAAAATCTCCCGGGCATCAGACGTCTCCCCCAAAACTGTATCGCTGCCTCGGATGAAAACGTGCCCATGGAAAGTCGAACCGTGGATGGCCTCGTCCCACATGTAGCATACCTTGGCCACCAGCAAAGGATGATCGGGAACGCTTGGATTCAGCACGACGTAATCACCGATCGTGATGATGGCATCGCCTGTCAAAAAGAAATCAGTAAAAATTTAACATAACCTCATTCCATTTTATTACTTTGACGTTTGATTTATCAAAAATGCGATTGTTCGAATTTTCGGAAACTGTTTTTTTCAATTATTCCAATCGATACATAAGAAATTAATTTTGATAAATTGCTCACTGAAAATTTTGACATTTGATCTGTCAAAAAGGCGATTGTTTGAATTTCCGCGAACTGTTTTTATCGATCATCTCAATATCTACGATCGGTAGATAAATATTTAACTGACCGACTTGCGCTGAGGCGTAGTAAGTCCTTCCGTTGTGCACATCAGTGGCCTCGCCGATCCACTTGACGCTGTGTATGATTCTTTTGGAGCAGGGAAGGTCCTCCTGATCTTCGGTTTTAATATCGGCTTCATCCTCATCCTCGTTGTCTGACTCGTCGGCGGCCTGGATGGCCATATTTGGACATCTAAAAAAAAAATCACGTAACCTCGTTTTTTAATGTTATTTTTTAACGTACCTGCGTTGTTTGCAGGCCTGCTTGGACCGCCCGCTCCCGCCGAACTTGAGCATGTCCCGACAATGCGTGCACGAACCGCAATCAGACAGTTGGCAGGCCTCGCAGACCCCGCACCGCTTTTTCTTGGGCCCCTTCACGTCCTGCGCATTGCTGGCTATCTGCTCGGTGAAGAACGACTCGAAAACCCCCTTCACCAGATCGGTCGTCGTCGCCATGCTCCACTGCGGCTTTTTTTTAATTCCCTAATAGCGTCAAGATTTAACGTAGCGATTAGAAAAAGGTAACCTGAAATTTTTACCTTGTTATCGAGCCTTGTCATCCACTTGCGCTTTTGGAAGGTGACGCCGGCCATCTTGACCAACTGCCGCATGCATGGGGCCGTTATCAGCGGCTTCTCGTCGCCTCCATCGTCGGCCGCCGCGTCGAAACTTACGACCTGCAAAAATTATTTTATGGCAGCACCTCTCGACAGATCGAAAATAAATTTTACCTGGTCGCAGATGAACTGGGCGTGCCGGAGCAGGTGCTCCTCGGAGACGCCCCCGTCGCCCAACGACTGCAGCCTCAGCAGCAGATCCTCGTAGGTGGGCGACTGCCACGACTCCTCCAGCAGGAATTCGATGACCGATTTCGACAGGGCGATCTTTTCGCCGACGGTCTTCATCAGCGGCCGGTAGTCGAGTGACGGCGTCATCAGGTAGTACTCGGCGTAGGCCGTGCTGAATCCGACGATGGCTTTTTCGCCGCCGTCGAAACCCGCTATGTACCTGAAAATTGCCGATCGTTAGCGATTATAAAATAAATTTTTTTAGCTTGCGTAAATATCCACGACCACGGTAAAAGCGATAGGATACATGCGAGATGAATTAACATTTTTACGACTGACCAGGCGTTGATGGGTCCCAGATCGTGGCCGGCGATCCCGCCTTCGGGAGCGTCGTCTTCCTCGTAAACGGGCTTAACGTAGCCGGAGAAATAGAGCAGCTTGTTGTCTTCGATGATGCCCGCGTCGAACGGGCAGAGGTGTCCGTTTTTATCGTAAACCGAGAAGTGCGTTATCTGGAATAATACGACGTTAATTTTCGTTGGATAAAAAAATGCGGTCGGATTACTTTGTTGGTGGGCCGCTCGTCATGCTGATTCACGTCGGTCTCGTTGCCGGTGAAAAGGAGCAATTTCTCGTCGGTGAGGGCGACGTACTCCTCGACGGAATTGTTCGGGTGCCCGTTGTACAAAATGACTTCGTCGGAGTATTGCTTGCATATTTTGCACCTTTCCGATTTGATCGGGTTGGTTTCCGGCAGGATCAGCTCGGTTTTTACGGTCGGGGGGTGGTTTTCGTTGCAAGGTTTCATTCTTTTGCTTTGACTTTCCTCGTCCTCCTCTTGTTCGGGTTCAATTTTCACCGATTCGACCATCGTGGCTGCTTTAATCGCAGAATCTTAATTAAGTCTTCCGACAATAACACTTTCGTTTACACTCAACCGCCTCTTGCGATACATAACCTGAAAAAAATCAAGCGGGAATAATAACCGGCGCGAAGGCGGTCGCAAGTGAAGTTGGCTTGTAATGGAATGGAGGGGAAGCTTTGGTTTGGGTGGGGCATTCCTCATTATTAATATCTTTGTTAATATTTTTAATTAACAATACACACTTAACTTTATAAACAATTCAAGTAAATTGTACTTTACTTTAATTTTAGTTTAATTGTACTGTAATTATAAATATTTATAAATAGCGCCATCTGTTCGCGTGAAACGGAACCTGATTTTTTTTCGATCAAAGTCGCCGCCTTTCAAACGAAAATTAAGAATTTCAATTCGATTTTAGAGTTTTCGCGGATTATCCCCAGCAAAACCTATTAGTACAAATGATTTGGTAACACTTACATATCAAATGGATACCATTTTCAGCACCCCGCATCGCTTTTTTTGGTTTTTTTCTCGATTTAAACGGGACCTTGACAATCCTCTGCATCAACTTACACAAATACCGATCGACTGCGAGAAAGAGATAAAGCGAGTTCGGCTCGCGGGCTTCAGAGAGAGACGGAAACATTCCGCGTAGCATGAAACAGCCCACTTTAAATATATATATTTATTAATTGTATTAATTAAAAAAATTTAAATATTTTTGCTTTAATTATCTTTAATTTGATGGACTTACTTATGCGCTCTGTAATATTTCCACACGATATGATTTTCAGCTGCGGTTGCACAAAATAAATCGATTTTAATCGACTCAACCTTTAAATACTAACGTTACTGTAATTTGCAATAAACGCAGCGATTAATCCTACCGGTTGCTCATATGCATTACTTAAGTTACTTAAACGCATCATACCGTACTGCTTACACGTTAAGTTACAGTTAGATTTCTAGCATTAACGAATGAATAGTGTTTGCGGATAATGAAAAACGATTAACAATAAGCTCATACCGTACTGCTTGCTTATTAAGTTACGGTTAAATTCCTAGCGTTATCGAATGAATTGTATTTGCGGACAATGAAAAACGTTCACCAAGCTCATACCGTACTGCTTACTTATTAAGTTACGTTATTTCTAGCTCTAACAAATAAATCTAATCGAAAAGAAAAACGTTCCGTTGATTAAATCTTATTAACAATTTAATGGAG
>JARJEC010145218.1:0-10222 GCA_030264575.1 Tachinus sp. AB-2021 | reverse complement strand
TATAGATCGAGTTTATCTGTTAGTCGGTTTGTTATGATTTTTGTAAGAAGCTTGTATAAGTTGGATAATAGACTTATGGGTCGATAGTTTTCCAAATTGGTTGTGTCTCCTTTTTTATATATTATTATTACTTCTGCGTTTTTTCAGAACTGAGGTATTTTTCCTTCTAAAAGGCATTTATTAAGTAATTTTGTTATTGCTTCCTCCAGGATACTTCCTCCCATTTTCAGCATTTCGGTGGTTATTTGATCTTCACCGGGAGTTTAATTTCGGGTGCTGTTATTTCGGGCAGGTCTTCTGATCTTACATTTTGTATAATGTTGGGTTTACGGTCGGGACTAGGTATGGTTGATCTATAGAGTTTCTCGTAGAAAGATTTAATCTCTGTTACAACTTTTCTTCTGTCTGATATAATATTCCCTAGTTGGTCTTTAACTTTAAAGATCTTCTCTTTTCCCATTGAGAGCTTGGATTTTAAAACTTTCATATTTTTATTGTTTTCGATTGTTTGCAGAATTTGTTTCTTTCTGTATGCTCTTATGTCAGTTTGTATTTTCTTTTTTACTAGGTTAGTAATATGTCTATATCCTGGTGCATCTCGGTTGGTTTTCCTTCTCGCATCCATTAGTTTTATAGTCTCCGGTGTTAATTTTGTTTCCCTTTTCTTTCTTATTTTAATGCAGACCTTCTTTGTTGTTATTTGTATATCCTTTGTTATCTGTTCTGTGATTTCATCTATGCTTAGATTTTGTGACTCTATTGATTTAATAATCGGTATTAAATCGAGCCGAGATTTCTAATGGGCTGGAGAAGGCTTCGCCAAGCTGGGTTTTAAAAAAGCAGAGAATGTATCGGGTAATGTTCTTCTTCATTTTTATATCTTATTTCTCTAGTAACCACAGTTGTTCTTTTAGTTTTTCTTGTTTTTTTTTATAATTTAGTTTCTATTTTGATTGTTTTGGCTCTTTCCTTTCTCTTCTGCGACTTTTATTCCGTGTATTTCCTTCCATTTTCGTGTTTACATTCATTTGACGTAGAATTATCTTTATTTCTTCTTATCTTTAAAAAAAACTTTATCAACGCGAGTGTTGATAAAGTTTTTAACACCAATTGCTTTTCATAAAATCTCACTTCTTAGTATTCTCTATTCTAGTATTCTTAATGAAAATGAATTATGACAAAAAAAATAAGTAATAAAATAGTCAAAAGTTATAATTCAATAAAAAATAAGAAATATTTATGTTTATGTTTTATATCATTGTCCTTAAGTAAGCCAATGGCTTTGGGTTTTGATGGGACCGACTGCTTATAAGGTAACTTCCGAACCACCAGGAGGGGATTGAATGCGCGGGAATAAATATTTTTTTGGGGTTCGAACCCAAGACCTTTAGCTTGCTATCTAACCTAGCAAGCTAGAGGTCGTGGGTTCAAACTAACTAGCATTACAACTTAGCTATCCACTAAATGTGGAACAATATTAAAAATTAAACTAAAATAAAGTATAATAAAATAAAATTATAGATTTTCCATAGAGAATTAATACTGTTAGTCTATGAGAGCACACATTTTATCACCTTTACAGAATTTGCAATGTTAAGATTTACGTTTGAAAATGCTCTATTTTTATGCAACTTTACAATATGTCGATTGCACATTTTAAACTATAAAATGGTAAATAATTCTCCTCATAAATTGATAAAATTACTTTCGTGAACTAGTTGCATACTTTCCGAGTATATTTTATCCGGCAGTGCTCTATTTCTCAACGAACTCTTAAAATGTCCCCTGCGAGCCATTTTCACATCTAATTCTACAACTCCTTTCTTCATAAATTACCTGCACTATCAGAGCGCAGCATAGTTTTTATTTTATTGTTAATATATCAATAATTTAGCGACAGAACAGTAACTCTATATTTTTATTTAAAATATTTATCAAACAAGACTTTTATATTTAGTTTAATAATAGACAATGGTGGTTTCAAGTATGTTTTAAAATCCTTATTTATGCATTTGTAGCATTTGAATGATCTCAATTGAAACTTATTAAAGAGTATCATAGAATGCAACGCAACGTGGGTAGGTACTTTATGTATAATGCAAGACTTTGCGACTTGGTATCGAGCGATCCGCAGCGTTGACGTTTTTTGAAAATATTTTAGCTAATTAGACCGCGCGCTGCAATGCTGAAATTCTTCAATTTTGCTGTTCGAAATGCTTGAACGAATCCATTATTTTATTCCCGGCACAAGGAGCAGCAAAAAAAAAAACGAAAATGGGATTTCCTTTATTTTCGCTTGAAGGCTTTAATTGCGAAAGCTTTATTTTATTTTGGGATCGTGAGATTTTTTCCTTCTCTTCAACCGGTCGGCTGCGAATTAAAGAGTTGTTGATAGCCGGGCATTTATTGATAGCGCGGAAGTGGAAAAGATTAGTAGTACACGGCTGCATAAAACCCTATGGGACGGATATTTTTATATTCGCAAATGGGATGTGAAATTTTATCGGCAATTGTAAGAATGTAATTTTGCAATACTCACAACGCAATGTTAATCACACTCGGTTTATTTCCTGAAAAATGAATATATGCAATAAATATCACTTTAAGTGGGGGGCATTACCATATGCCGCAATGCTCATTTACATCGGTCTGACTTACACAAAACAAGCGGAAAATAAAAAGAATAAGCTGCAAGTTTTCAACATTTGGCAAGCGTTACTAGCTGCAGGAGCAACCGTATCGCGATCTATGTGAATCAGTAAATAAACAACTTTTGTTGGCGTTTAATGATGACCGACATATAGAAGCCTTGTAAATCTGATATACAGTGTTGCTTTCATACATTATACATTTTCAAACTTTTGTGCACAAATTCATCAATCATGACTTGAAAATGCAGACACTATCTGCAATATTGCAAGGCATTTTAATTTGTTACAGTTTATTTGTAGAAACATACCAAAATCAATACTTTTTGTATGTAATTCATTTTTTAGAAAATTAACGTAAATAATAATTGCAAAATAATCATAGGATATAAATAAACAATCATAATATTATGAGAATACATAAAATCACATCACATCTATCTTAGAGCACATTAATATGAAAAATAATTGGGCCAACAAATTTATAATAATAAAATAGTTACTAATATGATAAATCCACTATAACCTACTCAAATAAACTTTGTCAAATTATAGTCTGTCTAAATGAATTTGGTGTCAATAAATATGCTGCGTGATGTTGGCACCCCCAAGTTGGAATTTTGAAACATATATAATTTTGCCCAAGTTACGCCCAGTTTGCCCAATTCAAATGTGAACCCTTCTATAATACAGGATCTTCGAGTTTTGCCCAAAAATAAGTTTTCAATTTGAATCTTCGAAACTGACAATGAAATTATGTTTTACATTTATAAAATTTGATAATCTTTCTAGACCGATATTTGTGAAATTAACTTTCTTCATTTTTGTTGGTAATACGAATATATTTGCATCTAAATTTGTTAGCTTGTAATTTATTGAAAGCCACAAATATAATCTTTCTATGCACTATACTGATTTATAAGATTTTTTTGATCTCGCAAAATCGATATATTTGTGAATGGATTTTTTTCATTTTTGTTGGTAATACGAATATATTTGCGTCTAGTTTTGTTTGCTTGTAACTTATTGAAAGTTACGAATATAATCGCTATATGCTCTATAATGAATTAGTGCGTGTACCATTTACTTACTATGTAGATTGAGCCATGTTATAACTTAACATAAACAAGTATTACGTTCGTTTTCATTTTTGTGTTTTTGCCGAACCATATTAGCCATCAAACATATTTTAATAATTTTAAGAAGTACATGACTTAAAATAAATCACAATTTCGATGCCTTAAAATTAAAACTAAGTTTGGACACAACTCAAGGACCCTTAAGATGTCCTCTGGAAGTTATTATTAATTACCTGACGAAGATTTTTTTTACCGAAACGTAAGCAGTAAATACTTTATATATTTTGAAATACTTTATTTTATTTTTATTTTTATAATATGTTATATATTTTGAAATTATTTATTTATTTTATTTTTTATAATTACAATTAATTATTAATTATAAATACGTTGTATATTTTGAAATTATTTATTTATTTTATTAATTACAATTAATTATTAATTATAAATTCGTTATATATTTTGAAATATTTTATTTTATTTTTATTTTTTATAATACGTTATATATTTTGAAATTATTTATTTATTTTATTTTTTATAATTACAATTAATTATTAATTATAAATACGTTATATATTTTGAAATAATTTATAGCTTTTTTATATTAATTTCAATTAATTATTAATTATAAATACGTTATCTATTTTGAAATAATTTATAGCTTTTTTATATTAATTTCATTTAGTTATTAATTATAAATACGTTATATATTTTGAAATATTTTATTTTATTTTTATTTTTATAATGTTACATATTTTGAAATTATTTATTTATTTTATTTTTTATAATTACAATTAATTATAAATTATAAATACGTTGTATATTTTGAAATAATTTATTTTTTTTATTAATTACAATTAATTATTAATTATAAATACGTTATATATTTTGAAATAATTTATATCTTTTTTATATTAATTTCAATTAATTATTAATTATAAATACGTTATATATTTTGAAATATTTTATTTTATTTTTATTTTTTATAAAACGTTTATACATTTTGAAATTATTTATTTATTTTATTTTTTATAATTACAATTAATTATTAATTATAAATACGTTGTATATTTTGAAATAATTTTTTTATTTTTTTATTAATTAAATTAATTATTAATTATAAATACGTTGTATATTTTGCAATAATTTATATCTTTTTTATATTAATTTCAATTAATTATTAATTATAAATACGTTATATATTTTGAAATATTTTATTTTATTTTTATTTTTATAATACGTTATATATTTTGAAATTATTTATTTATTTTATTTTTATAATTACAATTAATTATTAATTATAAATACGTTGTATATTTTGTAATAATTTATTTTTTTTTATTAATTACAGTTAATTATTAATTATAAATACGTTATGTATTTTGAAATCATTTATATCATTTTTATATTAATTTCAATTAATTATTAATTATAAATACGTTCTATATTTTGAAATATTTAATTTTTATTTTATTTTTTATAATACGTTATATATTTTGAAATAATTTATTTATTTTTTTTTATTAATTACAATTAATTATTAATTATAAATACGTTATATATTTTGAAATAATTTATTTTTATTTTATTTTTTTTATTAATCCCTCTGCAATGGTTCACAGAGCCATGGTTCTAGAAATTTATACTCAAGACCGCAATTTGATATATTCGTCTTAAAAGAATTGTAATTACAAAAAAATTAAGTACATTATCTCATTTAAGCTTAAAATTGAAATATGAGGTTGGAAAAAATTTCTTTAAAATTGCCACAAACATGATATGTAATGCTTTTTTTTCCGAGTGCATAAATTTGGTCTACAATAATTTTTGTTAATTGCAAATGTCGAAACATCATTTCGAAGTCAATTGCGGCTGTAAGGCAGGTTGATAACCAAGTTTGGGAAAAAACTCGCCCTTAAAATAAATAGCCACTGGAAAGTTTGACAATGTTTTTTATGGGTAATTTTTGCCCAAGTCCACATTTTGGTCTACGACCTTTAATAAAATTCAAATGCAGAAAATAATTTTAAAGTCAGTTTTGAAGACTCAAATAGAAAACTGATCTTGGGCAACACTTGGAGACCTTGAAGTACTCAAGAAGGGTTTATTGCTCTTGAAATGTTGCTTAACTGTACGCATCCTAACTTGCCCATCATATAACTTCGACTAATGACTCATGGGTTAATTGGGGTTGGGTAAAATAAAATGAATTTTGGGCAAAATTATGGCCAATATTAATTTTTTGAGTTTGCTACACTATAAAAATTTGACTATTGACTTATTGGTTAAAGGGCGATGAGCAAAGCGAAAGAATTAATGGCCACAACTTTAGCAAAATTATGCAATATTTATTTTCTGTAAACTCGTTTTTTGAAGTTTGTTTGAAATTTTGACTCACTCATTCTGATTTGTGTGTGATGCATAAATTTTGCTTGGGCAAAACTGGGCAAAACAAGAAGTATTCAGAAGAGCTAAATTATTTAAAATTTCACAATTTTTTATAGTTTAAACTCATGGTTGCCATTTTGTGAGTTTCGTATTCGTTGGCAAAAATTTTCTTTGGTTCGGCAAAAATTGGGCATTACTTGGGCAAAATTATGACATATGTTATTTCTTAGAAATCGTTCATGGGAATGCCACACCAAAGAAATTAACTCATGAATTAACATGGGGCTAGCAAAATGAAATGACTATTGCATAAATTTTGCTTGTGTAAAACTGGCCAAAACAAAAAGTATTCAGAAGTGCTAAATTATTTGTAATTTTATGATTTTCTAAATTTTTCATTGCTTAAAATCATGGTTACTATTTTGTGACTTTCGTATTCAAGGGCAAAACTTTTTTTGGTTGGGCAAAACTGGGTATAACTTGGGCAAAATTATGACTTGTATTATTTCTTTGAAGTTGCTCATGGGGATACCACACCAAAGAAATTGACTTATGAATTAATATCGGACTGAGCAAAATGAAATGACTATTGCGTAAATTTTGCTTGGGTAAAACTGGTCAACACAAGAAGTATATAGAAATGTAAAATTATTTGAAATTTCTCGATTCCTTAAAAATTTTTATTGCTTAAAATCATGGTTGCCATTTTGTGACTTTCGTATTTGTTTCCTAAGCTTTTTTTTTTATTGAGAAAAGCTTGTTATAACTTGGCCAAAATTATTACCTGTATTTTTTTTTGTAGTCGCTCATGAGGGTGCCACACCAAAGAAATTGAATATTTATTTTTTGTAAACTCATCAGTGGAAGTTTGTTTGAAATTTTGACTCGCTCATTCTGATTTGTGACTAAAGCATAAATTTTGCTTGGGCAAAACTGGTAAAAACAAGAAGTATTCAGAAGAACTAAATTATTTGGAATTTCTCAATTTTTTAAAATTTTTTATTTCTTAAAATCATGGTTGCTATTTTGTGACTTCTTTGGTATTCGTGGGAAAAACTTTTCTTTGGCTGGACAAAACTGGGAATAACTTTTGCAAAATTATGACTTGTATTATTTCTTTGAAGTCCCTCATGGAGACCAAAGAAATTGAACATTTATTATATTATATATTCTGTAAATTAGTCGGTAGAAGTTTGTTTGAAATTTGACTCACTCATACTGATTTGTGAATGAAGGATACATTTTACTTGGGCAAAACTGGGCAAAACAAGAAGTGCTAAATTATTTGAAATATCTCGATTTTTTTAATTTTTTTTATTGCTTAAAATTATGCTTGCAATTTTTTTACTTTTGTATTTGTGAGCAAAATTTTTTTTGGTTGGGTAAAACTAGGTTCAACTTGGGCAAAATGATGACTTGCATTATTTCTTTGAAGTCGCTCATCGGGCTGCCACACCAAAGAAATTAAATATTTATTTTCTGAAAACTCTGCAGTGGAAGTTTATTTGAAATTTTGACTCATTCTGATTTGTGAGAGAAGCATAAATTTCCTCCTAATTTATTTGAAAGTTCCTCGATTTTTTTAAATTCTTTGTTGCTTAAAATCGTGGTTATTATTTTGTGACTTTCGTGTTCGTGCGCAAAACTTTTTTTTAATTGGGCAAAACTGGGTATAACTTGGGCAAAATTATTGCTTCTTTTATTTCTTTGAAATAGGTCATGGGGCTGCCACACAAAAGAAATTGAATATTTATTTTCTGTAAACTCGTCAGTGGAAGTTTGTTTGAAATTTTGACTCACTTATTCTGATTTGTGAGTGATGCATAAATTTTGCTTGGGCAAAACTGGGCAAAACAAGAAGTATTCAGAAGATCTAATTTATTTGAAATTACTTGATTTCTTTAAATTTTTTGTTGCTTAAAATCATGGTTGCCATTTTGGGCAAAACTTTTCTTTAGTTGGGAAAAAATTGGGTATAACAAAATTATTACATATATTATTTTTTCGAAGTCGCTCATGAGGGTGCCACAGCAAAGAAATTCGTCTATAGCCTTATAAAGTAATATGGGGCTGTGCATAATGACATAACTTGTGGAAAATTATGCAATAGATTTTATTTGAAAAACTATCACGCAGGTCAATAAATATCGTTTTAAAAGCAAAAAATAAATTGTTATGCCAAGTATAAGCCTGTGGTTTGTTGTGTCGATATTTTTTATAATTGAAAGACTAATTCTAACACCAATCTTTGAGAAATAGAATTTTATCGTATTTTATCATTCTCTGATTTAAATGCAAGCTTTTGGTTCCCTTAGATATGCTTATACAAGAGAATTGGTAATTATTGTTTGTGTTTTTGCCAGCAAATTATAAATTTAATTAAACTTGATAATGCCCTTCACAAGTCGAAACTTAAGTCGCTAATATATTGATTTTCAATAAATATTTTTGTGGTAAAAACTTAGTAAATTGTTTTATTTTGTAATGAAGAAGTACCACGTGGTAAAGGTCGAAACCATTCTTATGATATAAATTTAATGTTAATGCGTTCTGTATTTTTGGCGGCAATTAGGAAAGGTAGAAAATGTGGACTATTTACCTTACAACTAGCTCTAATTAATTGTAAAGTAAAATAATAAGGCTTATTTTATTAAAACCATGAATTTTGCCCCGAAATAGAAACACTTTCGGGAAAGAAGCAGCTTTTTCAAAAATTGTAATTTGAAAAAATATAAGTGGCATTGTTGATGGCCAAAATGTATACGCGATATACATGTATATAAACTACCATGACATATAAGCGGGGATAAGGGGGTGAGGAAAGCAATGGCATCAAATTAATTGCACAAGATCGCAACAAATGGAATTGTTTGAAGGAGGCCTACGTTCAGCAGTGGACAGATACAGGCTGTTAAAGAAGAATAAGAAGGTGAGTGAGGGATAGTTTTGAAAATTTAAATGAAGGCCCTCATTTTTTTAAAATTATTTTGTTGGGAAAGGCATATTTTTTGATAGAGAATCTAAATTAACACAAAAACTTGGCGTTTCCATATGCATTTTTTGCAAAATCATCCTTCGCCATACCCTCAAGGAAGAGGAGGGCGATTTTCTTGCCAAGTTTGAATGCATCTCTTGACAATTGTAAGGAAAAAGTTTGTTTTGTTTTTTCAAGTTATTTGTTAGAGACCCTGCTTTTGGACGACTTCGGTTTGAGCTAAGCACCAAATGAAGCATTACAATCACAATAGAAAGTCTTATTAGTCAATAATAATTTTCAATGTAAAATAGATTAGTCTTAATTTGAAATTGATTATTCAAAATTTGGAATTGATTATTCAACATTTGGAATTGACTATTCTCAATTTGAAATTGATTATTTCCATTTAGGAAATTATTAGTCTCAATTTGAAGTTGCTTAGGTGTAGTTAATTTTTAAATATTGATGTTTATAATTAGATCTAGGATTTATATGCGTAATAAACATTTTGATTTTCTATATAAATCGATTTAAAAACTAATAGCTCTTAATATAATAATATACACAACAAGAGAAATAAAAATAAAATTGAAATAATAATAATTATGATTTATTTCATTTTTAAAAGAATTAATTATAATTATGATTTTCTATTAAGAAGAACCCTTTTCTGTCTGTACTTATATTCCGAAATGCTTCTTTTAACATGTACAGGTGCTATTGGTGCGTATTAAGACTTTGTTATTAATGATACTTCAATATTAATGATTTTATCTGATGTCTTTGCATTTATAACATTTAGCAAATTTTTCCAATATCAAAAATCCTTCATTTTTTAAAAGAACTTTTAAACGATTATTTTTTTATTTACTATATA
This sequence comes from Tachinus sp. AB-2021, assembly GCA_030264575.1. Taxonomy (NCBI): domain Eukaryota; kingdom Metazoa; phylum Arthropoda; class Insecta; order Coleoptera; family Staphylinidae; genus Tachinus; species Tachinus sp. AB-2021. The sequence continues at coordinate 253 of JARJEC010145218.1, read as the reverse complement.
TATATATATATATATTAAATTTTTTATGCATAATTAGTGCATATTTAAAAAATATATATATTTTTTAATTTTTATGGATATTTGATGCTTATTTTAAGTAATTTCCGATTTCCGGTAGATTCCTTGTAGATTAAATATATTATATATATATATATGTGTGTGTGTGTGTGTGTGTATTTTTAATTAATGAGTTGTTGATAATCTCTAACGAAGCGAATCGAAAATATGTAGATTATATATATATATATATATA
>JARJEC010145207.1:0-22065 GCA_030264575.1 Tachinus sp. AB-2021 | reverse complement strand
TCTTATGAAATAAAACAATTTACTACGTTTTTATCACGAATTTATTCTCTCGAATACACTACTAGTTTCGGCTACACTAGAGCCTTCAAGTTATATATAACTTGTAGCTTTGTTGAAGGCTCTAGTGGAGCGGAAACTAGTAATGTATTCGAGAGAATAAATTCGTGATAAAAACGTAGTAAATTGTTTTATTTCATAAGAATGGATTATCACATAGTAACGGTCTCTTCAATTAATTATATTATTAGATATTTTATGCATTTTATAATATATAAAATATATAAAATCCTGTAGATTTTATACATTTTACATATTTTATACAAGTTTGTTCAAAATAGTGAGCATTATTAGATATTTTACACAGCGTTCTTCAAAATAATATAAATATTTTGAAATTTTATATAGGGTTGTTCAAAATAATAAACATCTTTGAATATTTCGTACAGGGTTGTTCAAAATAATAAACATCTTTGGATATTTTATACAGGGTTGTTTAAAACTTCCAATTTTATATATGTATTTCATAAAGGTTTGCTTATAAGCGAGCTAATTTACTATTTATTTTTTGTATTTGATATTGTCTCATCCATCTCTTGGTAAAACTTCTTAATAAATAGGGTTAAAAAGGCACTTGGTGCTCGTTTTACTGTATTTTAAATTTCATTTATTTTTTTCGACATGTTTTGTTTTTTATTTTTTGTATTCCTAAGATACTCTCAGAAGTTTCACTAATATAAATAATGTGCTTATAAAAGTAGGTATAATTAAATTTTAAAAAATCATTGTTAATTTTTTTTTTTAATTTTTTCTTTTTCGTTTTTTGTACGTTTAACTTTCAGTTAATGCGATATTCGATTTGGTAAATACTTCGTCAAATTCGATGTTTTATTTGGTTTTCTAATTATTCATTCTTTTTTTCGTAAATTCGTTGCACAGTTTACGTTTAAATTGTTTATTTCCTATTAATTTGATTATTTCTAATTAATTCTCGTCGTTTTTATTTTTTATTTATTTTGTTTTTGTATTTTTCATTATTGTGTGTATCTTTATTTATTTTGTTTGCTTCCTAATTTTCGAATATTATATATATTATTCAAATATTAATTTATATTATTCTACATTTATGTTGCACATTTTTTTAATTTCTTGTTTTTGTTTATTTTCTGTTTATTTTCCTTCATTTTAAGGTTGCTTTTCGATTAATTCCTTGTTTTTATAAATGCTTCGTTAAATTTGATTAATTTGATGAATGTTAAATAAAAAATTTAAAAAAAATCAAGATATATCAGTTGATAAATTAGAAGAAATTGTAAAAAATTATTTTAAAAAGTAGCAAAACATCAATAAAAACGACGAATTGTTTGAGCAAAATGTGGAAAAGTGTCGAAAAATGGTCGAGTTAAAATAGGATTCTTTTTGAAAAATTATGTTTAATTAAAAATAAATTTAAAAAAAAATTCTGCAAAAATAAGTTTGATCAAATTAATTTAAGCAATAATTAAAAAATATTTGCCGTTCTGTAAAATTAATTTGTTTTGCACCAGCCAAATTAATGTTTTACGAAGTATTGAAAAATGAAAATTTTATTCCCAATAAAATGTACCTTTAGACGTTTAATTCGTATTATTCATTGCTAAAGTAATTTTGCTGGCAATTAATTATCTAGTGTGGAATCAGTAGGCGAGTAATTATCGTTAAATGGGCAACGGTTTAATATACCTGCAGGAATGCTGCACTGTCCGTCTCTTTGAGGGCTTCGATGCAAAACTGCAACAGCGCCGTGGTGTGCTGTAATCTGGCCGTGCAGGTCGCCACCTGTTCTTTGAGCGCCCTCACCCGCATATCTTTGTCCTGCCGGATGCATTCCAGCAGTTTCGTCCTACGGGCGTGTATGGCCGCTATCAGGGCATCGCACTGAGCCGAAACGAGATTCTCGAACTCGGCGCAGTTCTCCTGCACAAAAACACACATCAAACGCAAACATTGCATGTAATACATGCAAAAAGAGGAAAAATCTTACGTTGACTTTGTCGCTCATGCCTTTGAGCCTCTGGATGAATTCGGTGGTCGATCGCGCCCGCTCCGATAACTGCTGCAGGTTGTGTGATAGTTCAGTCTGCAAACAAAATCAGATTTAAAACATGAACATTTTATTATTATATAAATAATTTAAAATATTGACATTTTCAAATAATAATCCCGAAATATGGAAACAAATCAATTTTGTCCTCCATTTTCCTCAAAAGGAAGATATAATCCCAGTCGCCGCATCTGTTAAAATCTACTGTAAGAGCATAATAAATCCTCGTTTTTAATTAATGGCCCGAGATCGTTGCCGTCAGATTGCGAGGGGATTTGTAGCCCCGCAAAACGGCTAATCCACGATTTATAATCTCGCGATATAGATATTATTTCATTACGGTTTCCGTTTTTACGACGGAAAATGCAGACGCGGGCAATAAAAGTGCACTATATATTTCCTCTCTATTTTGGGCGATGTGTCAAGGGATCCAATGTAGGAGACAACAAGCAGTGCACACAACTGAAAGGTCCCGTGGGAGCGGAGGGTCGCAACCCCTACGACACGGCACTCACCACTACATTTATATAGCCGGGCCCAGTTCGCCTTGTTCTTCACCTGATGAACAAATCGATCCTAAATAAAAAATAAAGAGGGACAGAGAAAGAATATACATACGTTTAAAACGCAATGATGTTAATTAAGTGCTTGTAAGAGGGGGAGAGAATAAATATTACAAAAAATACACGTTGCCCGGGAAATAAATCTGAATTATTCAGTATGCGAAGAGCTGCCTGAAGTATTTTAAAATTGTATGGGCTTTTACTTTGCCTTTTTTAATATTCTGATGGACTGGAAACAAGTGAAACAAAAATAAATGACATAAAAAAATTAAAAATTACTACGTATTCTATAAAATATAACGAAAAATGTAATTTTATTTTCAATCAAATATCTAAGCACAAATTCCAAGATATAGCAAAATTTGTTGAAAATAAAATTTTAAGTAAAATGATGCATAATAAATTAAAATAATCTAAAGTTTAAGCTAAAAAAAATCATATTGCTTTCTGTAACTCTTAAAGAAGGCAAATTTTCAAACTTAAATTGTTTAAAACATTTTTTTCGATAAAATTATGCATAACAAGTTAAAATATTCTAAAGCTTAAGCGAATTGTTTCAAAATTTCATTTCTGGCTAAAATTTTTTGCTAGCTAAGGTAAATTTTCAAATTTTTCATTCTCATTAAATTGTTAAAAATAAAATGTTGGGTAAAAATATTCTAAAGTTTAAGCAAATTACTCTAAAATTTCATCTCTCGATAAAATTACTTTTAATCAAATTTCTTGTTGACATACGACAAATATGACAATTGTTTAAAATACGTTTATTAAATTTTTTACGAATAATGGCTTGTAACGATTGAAAAAAATTGAAAAGAAAATAAAAATCTAAAATTTAATCTGTTTTATCACGAGCTTCGAGAGTAGGTATCATGTATCAATGTCGCTGCTATCAAACAATTCGTTTTATTGTTTCCAATTAAAGTGAATTGAAATGGCCACAGATATTGGTGTTAGTAATCGCTTTTTGATGAAACCTATTACCCTGATTGATCGATTAGCTCATGATTGATTGCAGCATTTAAGAAATTATTTTAATAGCCATTGCAACCTCATAGACCCGAATGCTCGTCCTTTCTTATTTATACTAAAAAAAAAATTTCTTTATGAAGAATTCCGCACATAAACAATTCTGAGCTGTATGTAAAAGCTTTTTACCTCGAAAATATAATTACAATATACGTTATTTTTGCGATTGTTACATTCATTAATGTTCATTAACAAGTTAAAGTGTTCATGGTTATTCAATAAGTGTATGTAGCTAATGGAAGCTATAGTGGAATGCAACAAAAAGCACAATATAGCCGGTTAATAAGGCGCTTTGCATGTATGAATACAACAGTGAGCTTTATTGACTGCTTAAACTATAGTATTACCCCCTGTATTTAGAAGCCCCTGTAACGGGGTATTATTACATTAAGCCAGCGACTGCTTATATCCTATATACACGCTACATCATTAGGGATTTAAGTCCTGGAGGTAATACATACTTTTTCTTTAGCCCTTATTATTATTACCGGCCTCTTATAAATAAATCAAGATGATACGGAAATGCATTGTTAATGTTGGGCAAGTAACAGCAGCAGCAGCCACAGGGCTCCGAAAACTACCCCATAACTCTACTCAAAGTCCTCAGGGCTAACATGTAAAATGCAAGCAGCGCCCTCTTATCCGTTGCAGCAGCCACCGCACCCTCTCCCGTAATAAAGCACTTGACATTCTCTGGATATCGGAAACTTTCATCTTCCACCTTATTGATTTCGCTTGGAGAGGGCCACATAACAAAATTAATAATAAAAAATTAACTGCATTGTTTACGCATACTTTTTGTTCGATAGTCGGAACGTGCCCAATCTGCAGCATTCTTAATTTCATTACCCCGCCTAATGCAGAGTGCATTAACTGGCCGAGGGTAGGGCGATTATGTTTTACTCGCAATATATGCCGAAGGGAAAAAATTGAGAGTATATTATCGCTGCCCAGACAAGCATAATGTAATTTTTAATGGAATTTGTGTTGGAAAACGAGAGATTTCCGAGCGGATTCAATTATGTGATGGGATGGAAATTGCAACATTGTCAATTTTCGGATCGCGGCGAATTTAATTTATTCAAAATTATGATCGAATGTTTGCTCGCACGTTTGCTTGTTTAACATGCGCACGAGAGGATAATTGTTAAAGCTGAATATCTAATTAATTTTGTATAATCTCAGCATGTAATTTACTAAAATTGCAGAGGATTTGCAATAATGAAGAACGTTTTAACTATTGGATTCAATTTTTAATAAATTTTTTCATTATAATTTTTCACAATTTCATATTTTTTATATTTAACAATTATTGAATTGTATTTATTGTATTGCACTGGTTGAGGTTATGAAATATTACAGCAATTTGAAGTTTGAATATTATTCTTTTTTAATTTTTATTTACTTCGAATATTTTCAAACGCTTGCAGTAATGTACTTCTGCACTACAATTTCTGTAAAATGGAATTGATACTCTCAATTTTCTAATATATCAATTTCGTTGTACATACATTAGAAACAAAAAAATACAGTTATGTACTTTATATTACCAGCTCCATTGCTGTTAAATACAGGAAAATTGATACGCTCAATTTCCCAAAATAATAATATCTTTGTACACGTCTAAAATGTACTGCGTTCGTAGAAATTATGTAATATGACAAAACTTTTTGAACCATATATTAAATATTGATCAAATTTTACAGTAATGCACTCCCATATCAAAAGAAAAAAATTGATACTCATAATTTTCTAAAATTTCAATTTATTTGCAACTCGTCTGAAATGTACTGTGATCATTGAGGTTATGCAAAATGTAAGTAACTATTAAACCATGCATTGGATGTTGATCAAATTTCATAGTAATGTACTTCCATATTAACAGTGTCATTGCTGCAAAATGGAAGAAAATTGATACGATCATTTTCCAAAATTTCAATTTATTTTCAACCATTTTACAGTAACGTACTTCTGTATTACTAGCATGATTGCTGTAAAATCTAAGAAAATTGATATGATTAATTTTTCAAAATTTCAATTTCTTTGCACTCGTGTGAAATATACTGTGTTCGTTGAGGTTATGTAATATGGCAATATCCTTTAAACCATACATTAGATATTGATCAAATATAACAGTAATGTACTTCTAGCATCATTGCTGTTAAACGGAAGAAAATTGATAGGATCAATTTTCCAAAATTTCAATCTCTTTGTACTCGTTTGAAATGTACTGTATTCGTTGAGGTTATGCAATATGGTAGTATCTTTTAAACCATATATTGGATATTGATAAAATTGTACAGTAATATACTTCCATATTACCAGCATCGTTGCTGCAAAATGGAACAACTTTTTTGCACCCGTCAGAAATGTACCGTGTTCGTTAAGGTTATGTAATATGGCAGTATCTTTTAAACCATACATTGGATATTGACTAATTTTTACAGTAATGTACTTCTATATTACCAGCATCATTGCTGCATAATGGAAGGAAATTGATACGCTCATTTTTCAAAAATTTCAATTTCTTTGCACTCGTCTGTACTGAGTTCGTTGAGGGTATGCAACACGGCAGTATCTTTTAAACCATACATTGGATATTGATCAAATTTTACAGTAATGCACTTCTATATTACCAGCATCATTGCTGCAAAATGGAAGAAAATTGATACCCTCAATTTTCCAAAATGTCAATTTCTTTGCACCCCTCAGAAATGTACCGTGTTCATTGAGGTTATGTAATATTTCAGTATCTTTTAAACCATATATTGGATATTGATCAAATTTTACAGTAATGTACTTCTACATTACGAGCACCATTGCTGTAAAGTAGAAGAAAATTGATACGATCTATTTTCCAAAATTTCAATTTCTTCCACTGGTCAGAAATGTATCGTGTTCATTGAGGTTATGTAATATGGCAGTATCTTTTAAACCATACATTGGATATTGATCAAATTTGACAGTAATGTACTTCTATATTACGAGCACCATTGCTGTAAAATGGAAGAAAATTGATACGATCAATTTTTCAAAATTTCAATTTCTTTGCACTCGTCAGATGTATCGTGTTCGTTGGGTTATGCAATATGGCAGTATCTTTTAAACCATACACTGGATTTTGATCAAATTTTACAGTGATGTACTTCAATATTACCTGCATCATTGCTGCAAAATGGAAGAAAATTGATGCGCTCAATTTTCCATAACATCAGTTTCTTTGTACTCGTCTGAAAAGTACTGTGCTCATTAAGATTATGTAATATGGCAGTATCTTCTAAACCATGCATTGGATATTAACCAATTTATCCAAAATGTCAATTTGTTTGCACGCGTCAGAAATGTACCGTGTTCGTTGTGGTTATGTAATATTTCAGTATCTTTTAAACCATACATTGGATATTGATAAAATATTACACTAATGTACTTCTATATTACGAGCATCATTGCTGCAAAATGAAAGAAAATTGATACGCACAATTTTCCAAGATAATAATATCTTCTTACTCATCTGAAATGTACTAAGTTTGTTGAGGCTATGTGATAGTGCAGTATCTTTCAAATCATACATTGGACTTCAACTAAATTTTATAGAAATACACTTCTATATTACTAGTATCAATGTCAAAAATAATATAATTAAGATATTTTTCCTCAACCCAAGTTCGACTTTGGTAAAAAAAGACTAAAGCTAATTAAATTACGCAACAAGCAGTATCTTGTGAATCAATCATTGGATTTTGATCAAATTTAGTAATGATGTGCTTCCATATTAGCAGTATAAAAATAAAAAAAATTAAAACGTTGAATTTTCTATAAAATTAACATCTTTAGCTTCGTAAAAACACTAGCAGAAGAAATGAAGTGACGTAAAAAGTAATATGTTTTGAACCGATTATTGAATTTCAACTAAATTTAGTAACAATGTGCTTCGCTTCTTTATTGCCAACGTAAATATAATAAAAATGAAGAAATCTGAGACGATAAAACAAATAATGCAAATAATAAAAAAAATGACAGATTAAAAAGGAAATAAATACAAAAATGATGTAAAATAACGATTTAACTAACTACCTCTCGATAATTGTGTATTTTGTAAGTTTTTCAAATTGTTTGGAGTTTGATTTTTTAATATTGCTGAGTACGACAATCAATAGATATTCGAAAATGTATTATGTTATTTATTGCAAGCTATACATAAACATAATAATCCTGAATCTAACTTTTTTCTTATTTTGAATGCAACATTTAATCAAATAGCTTTCTTTAAATCGTACAATTCGTATGTATGATGGTGGCAGCAAAGGCTCGGACAAAAGAGACACATTCGGACGTAATCCTGGAGATCGCGGGCGTGACGCGAATCCCATAGACCATTCAATTTTCCCAGTTCTATTTCTATAAACTTTTATCTTCACAAATCCGAGCAAGGGCCTCATCCAAAATGGATCAGTTGATTGTTTCACGGTCCCGTTTGCGGATTTTATACACCTCTACCCGGAGTTGCTTTGCATTATTAATGGCCGGTTTCCTGTGAAGTGGCGTCGCAAAGAATGCGAATTTGTCAAAGGGTTTGTTTAAGTTTGTATTAAAAAACTACCCGCCTTGTCAGTCATACCTTATCTTGTCGTACCATATAATTTACCTAAGAAGGATTAACGAAGTGGAGGGTCCTTGAAAAGGTTGTCGCTGCACAAAATCGGGTTTTGCGTTTAACCTGTCCCCGTGCCGTTGTTACGCGGGGTCCTGGGGGAGCAACGGCATGGAAGCCTTATCTGAACGCACGCACCCTTAATAATAATCCCGAGCCGCGAGGGGCGAGACACGGAAAGACAATGAGAGAATATAAAGTACGTGCACTTCTCGCGATGCAGTCTGAAGGGGCTTTTTAAAAAGGTGTTATTATGCGATAGCCTCGTTACAAAAAAAGGAAACCAACCTTAATGATGCGGTTTGAATGAATTGCTGTGTATTTGAATATAACTGCCCCCTCTTTAAACAACGTATAAACACAATAATGTAAATAACTTGTTTAATTATAAGCTGTTGTTTAATTGTAGGGTGGTATTGTTTTTCAGAGAGCCATGATTAGTGAGTTGCCACATTAAATGCAAGTAAATAATGCCATCCGATTAACTATTCATGTTATCATACAATTAATTTGAGTTAAATTATACCGAATATTAACAAACTAGGACAACATGTAGTTACAATGTAAATTTCATTGCAATTTGTTACAAGTTTATTATATATCATTTTATAGAAACTTCAATTCTATTCTACTTAATAAGAATTATAAATTGTAGCTTTGATTTGATTTGAGCCTTAATTTAGGAATTATTATTAGATTAAAACTTATTTCAACAAGAGATAATATTTTGACGTAATTTGTTTAATGTTTAAACTCATAAGGTGATATGTACATCTTTTTATAGCAAATTCATTTATAGATACTCAATAATAATGATAAATTTCGATTTTTGTCATAATTTAGAACTTATGCTAAAACACTTGACTCGAATTGATTTTAACGAGACCAGACATTTTAGCATAATTTGCAAAACGTATTGCATTTGTTAACGCATTATACGTCATTTTGTGGTAAATTCATTTCTAATTAACTTAATAAAAATAAACATTTTTGAATTGAGCCCTACTTTACGACTTACGTTAAGAATTTTTATCAGAATTTATTTTAACAAGACATGAAATTTTAGCTTAATTTACTAAACGTTTTAAATTTGTTAACACATTATTCGTCATTTTATAGCAAATTCATTTCTAGCCAACTTAACAAGGACGAACATTTTTGAATTGAGCCCCAATTTAGGACTTACGTTAAAAATTTGATCAAAATTGATTTTAACAAAACGTGAAATTCTAGCATAATTTGTTTAACATATTAAATTTGTTAAGACATTATACATCATTTTAAGGCAAATTCATTTCTAGCCAACTTAACAAGAATAAATATTTTTGAATTGAGCCCTTATTTAGCACTTACGTTAAGAAATTTGATCAGAATTTATTTTAACAAGACATGAAATTTTAACATAATTTGCTAAACGTTTTAAATTTGTTAAGACATTATACGCCCTTTTACGTCAAATTAATTTCTAGTCAACTGAACAAGAATAAACATTTTTGAATTGAGCCCTAATTTTAGACTTATGATAAGAAATTTGATCAAAATTGATTTTAACGAGACATGAAAATTTAACATAATTTGCTCAACGTTTTGAATCTGTTATCACAGTATACGCCATTTTATGACAACTTCATTTCTAGTCAACTTAATAAGAATGGACATTTTTTAATTGAGCCCTATTTTAGGACTTACGTTAAGAATTTTTATCAGAATTAATTTTAACAAAACATGACATTTTAGCATAATTTGCAAAAACGTTTTAAATTTGTTAAGACATTATTCGTCATTTTATTACAAATTCATTTCTAGCCAAGTTAATAAGAATGAACATTTTTGAATTGAGCCCCAATTTAGAACTAACGATAAAAATTTGATCAGAATGGATTTTAACGAGACATGAAATTTTAACATAATTTGCTAACCATATTAAATTTGTTAAGACATGATACGTCATTGTATGGCTAATTAATTTCTAGTCAACTTAACAAGAATAAACATTTTTAAATTGAGCCCTAATTTGAAATTTATGTTAAGAAATTTGATCAAAATTGATTTTAACAAGACATAGAAATTTAACATAATTTGCTCAACGTTTTAATTTTGTTATCACAGTATACGCCATTTTATGTTAAATTAATTTCTAATCAACTTAATAAGAATGGACATTTTTGAATTGAGCCCCACTTTAGGACTTATGTTAAAAATTTGATCAAAATTGATTTTAACGAGACATGAAAATTTAACATAATTTGCTCAACGTTTTGAATTTGTTACCACAGTATACGTCATTTTATAACAACTTCATTTCTAGTCAACTTAATAAGAATGGACATTTTTAAATTGAGCCCTGTTTTAGGACTTACGTTAAGAATTTTTATCAGAATTAATTTTAACAAAACATGAAATTTTAGCATAATTTGCTAAACGTTTAAAATTTGTTAACACATTATTCGTCATTTTATTACAAATTCATTTCTAGCCAACTTAATAAGAATGAACATTTTCGAATTGAGCCCTACTTTACGACTTACGTTAAGAATTTTTATCAGAATTTATTTTAACAAAAAATGAAATTTTAGCTTAATTTACTAAACGTTTTAATTTTGTTAACACATTATTCGTCATTTTATTACAAATTCATTTCTAGCCAACTTAACAAGTATGAATTTTTACGAATTGAGCCCCAATTTAGGACTTACGTTAAAAAATTTGATCAGAATTGAATTTAAAGAGATATAAAATTTTAACATAATTTCCTCAATGTTTTGAATTTGTTAAAACAGTATACGTCATTTTAAGTCAAAAATATTTCTAGTCCACTTAATAAGAATGAACATTTAGGATTTAAGTTTAGAAATTTGATCAGAATAGATTTTAACAAAACATACAATTTTAGCATAATTTGATAAACGTTTAATAAATTATACGTTATTTTATGATAAATTGATTTCTAGTTAACTTAATAATAATGAACAATAAACATATTTGAATGCAGCCCTAATTTTGGAGTTACGTAAAAAAAATTGATAAACATTTTTTATCAGGATATGAAGTACATTTTGAACATCACCAAACATAGCTTCTGCTAATTTCTCTTTTGAAGATTTGGCAGCCTAAAGCAAACAATGTTTCTGAGAGATTAGTAAATATTGCAGAAAACTTGATCGTATGTAGCAGCAATTGCATTGAATTTGGTTTGCTTGTTTAGTAAAATCATTTTTAAAAACAATCTGAATGTAATCTGAGTAAATTAAAAGAAATATTTAAGTCTAATTGGTTAATTAATCTGAGTTGAACTTAATTTTATTTCAGAATCTATCAACAAGGCTGCAAACAAAACAGAATCGAGCAGACATTCAGTCAAATAAAATGTGACAATTTGTTGAAAATCAAAATTCGAAATAATCGTGCCGTCAAAATTATCCGTTGTGAAGATGGTGGGAGGAGACACTAGAGTGGCCAAAAACACAGGTAATCTAAAAACCAGTATAAAAAAATATAAGTCTAAAATGCATTATTAGATTTATCGAATGAATCGAGTGTGAACCGCCTGATGCAACTTTCCCTACCAAACAGTCACTTAGTGGAAGCCGTTTTGAAAGAACATTACCACATCTTCAACGAGGATTGTAGAGATCGATTAAAGAAACTACTGGAAGTAATACTCACCGTGAACAATACCGGAAGGACCGACAAATTAAACGAAACCTACAAAAACCGGTGCATCAAATCTTTGGTGAGCATGCATTTAGAAAATGTGGTAAAGGAAAATAGCTTTAAATCTATAGCGATTACTTTTTTATTATCTAGAGAAGGCGCATTAAGAGTTTGGAAAATGCGCAGCAAAGAAAAAGCGATTATATGGAAGGAAAATTGCGATATTCGGGTGGCGATTTAGGTAAACCAGAATCTAAAGAAATGAAGGTGCTTTTTACTGCCAAAGAAAAATCGGAGGAGGAAATAAATGAGGTTGATGAAGGAGGTGATTGCCAGACTGCCGAGATTATAAGCAAAAATAAAACGAGATCGCAAATCCCGCAACCGGTTTCCGCTTATAACAGACGCCACGTTGGAGATTCGAGCCGCACCGCGATAAGGCTCAATGGTGACTACATAGACTACAAAGAGCGTTATTTAAAAGAGAAAATTAAAAGCAAAGAACGCAAAGTGCATTCTTTTAACACCTACGACGTTCGCGACGATCTTCAAATCATCAAATTCAATTCAGATCCTTGCGGAGATTGCAAGCTAGCCAACAATTATTCGAAAGAAAATGACGAGTTATTAGAATTAGAAGCAGCTTACAAAGAATTGCAGAAAAGCACAAAACCCGAAGAGCCGGTAGAAGTCAGTTTCCAACGCGACTTTCCCATCAATGACTCTGAATCTACTCTATTTATGGATGCCGAATTTAACAGCATGCACCTAATTGACTCTTTTAGCGAATTGAAAAGTTCTGGCAAAATCAAAAGTTGCGAATGTAGATTTCCTTCATTGGTTGAACAGCTCTTGGAGTTGAACGCGGAACGTAACATTAACGATGTGCCTGGTTTGGCTCTCAAATACTACGTAACCCTCATCATGGACATGCGGAGGAATTGCAGGATCTATAAAGATTTCACAAGTAAGTCGAATATTGCATTTCTTTTCCATTGCTTTCGTTCTTCAAAAGTACAGACTGTTTTTTTAGTTGCTTCTTGGATTAAATATGCCGAACTCGTATTAATTCTGATCATTTTTGCATCGATGTTGATACTCTGGCCAATTGCAATCGCACTGCTTTGATGATTAATTGTAACGGATTGTCCCGAAAATAGGTTGTTTTAAATTTTGTAATCGATATAATTGAATAAAACTGGAAGCAAAAATTAAACAATTTGTACTTATTGCGGTTACAGTTTGTATTAATTACATTGAAAAAGAGTCTGAGAGCGTCGCCAATTTTACGGTACCCCAAAAGTTTATTGTCTCTCGGAAAATTTTTGAGCCAGAAATTCTAGAAAATTGAATCACAATTTTTATTGTTCCAAAATATTAAAATTTATAAAAATATTAATACATACAAGATCAAATAAATAAAATGGCAATGATCCAATTTCAGGTTGCTATAAGCGATAATAATCAAATGCAAACAGTTGTTTCATTCTTCATAAGAGCTCATCAGTGCACCTTAGTAATTTCCGCATCGCAATAAAGCAAAGGATAAAAGAAATAGCTTACTTATTTTTTGTTTAGTGCCACCGCAAGTAATAACAAAATCAAAGTGAGTAGTTGGGTGTCCTTGTAAACGACAAAGAATGCTTGACTAGAGTTTTAAGTAAGATGTAGAATTTCTGAAAAGTCCGTTCCAACATTTTTATTTTGCTAAAAAAATACATCAGAATATACTAAATTAAAGATAGAAATTTCTTAGATTTAAAAACAAAATAATTTGAAGTAATTATTTTTTTCAATAAAGATTTTTATGTTGTTGCTTCAAAATGATTTGGAACATCTTGTTTTTATGAGAAATTTTGGAATATTTGATGTCTTGACCAGAATTAAACCGAAATACGCGCAAGAGCCTGCCAAATGAACTTTTGAGAGTGTTGCAAATAAATTTTTGAGTTATTTAAAATTAAACTAAAAAACTAAAAATTACACATAAAGCAAAAACATTTTTTAATAAAACTGCTTTTAAAAATTATGATGATAACTGAGACTTTTTCTTTATCTAGAGCACCTCGTGCTGCCAATTGAAAGCTACAAGGAGCCATACATCAATGCAGCTTACAAGTGCTGGATGGAATACCTAACATACATCAAATACACCTTGGAATACCTCCACCCATACATCATAAACTTAGTAAGTGTATGCAAGTCGCACAAATTGGGGGATCCAAAGTTGAACCTATTCGAAACAAAGCTGCCCAAAGTATTGATCAACGGATTGAAGAACATGAGACCATGGAGAAGGGCTTTGGTAGAAACGGTAGAGTGTTGCAAAGATTTGATACAAGAACCCAAGAAGGGAGTATCCATTAACGTGCACCATCTGTATGTACGTTATTATAAAAAAATCAACACATTAACAAAACAGAACCAGGCCAGACCTGAAAACAATTTATAATAAATTCGTATTGTAGTTTTAAAGAAATAAAAATTGTGAATGTTAAAATTAGATTTGGATAATTTAATAAATATTTCTCCACTTAAAAAATATTTTATTTAGAATTTTTTTTAAGATAAGCTGTTTGTAGGATACCAATATCCTATAATTTTGTATATTGTAATGCCACATGATCACAATCAAGGTTGACCAACCTTTTCGATGTTTTTAGTAGTAGAGTGTTTGATTTAGGCCTGAGGTATAATTGAACTTAAATCCATCTGCTTTTGGGCCACTTTGATAATTGCCGCAGCACGGATAATGCTGGCTTAGATTATATTATTTTATGTTAGAGTACATTGCTCTAAATATTTTTTGTTGAAAATTAATATTTGGCTGTTATTGTCTTAAGACTTTTAGGACATTTAAGTTTCAGAAAGTTTGTTGATTGGATAGTCTGTGAATTTGATCATTATAATTTATTTTTTCTAAAAAAATATTTTAATAATTATTTCATACGAGTGAATGTTGTTATCATTTCATGTGAATTGAATCTGTTCAAATAAAATCGCAAATAAAATTTCAATATTATTTAAAAATAAATAAGATAATTTAACGTTTGATAATTATTTAGTGTAATTAAAACGAGTTCGAATTCAACCAACTGTAAATAAATTAAAAAAAAATAAACCGGCATGTCTCAATTTAATGAACAGATTGCAGCAAAGCTGCCAATGCATGTACTAACAAGTTAAAATTAAATAAACATTAGTAAACGCCTAATGTGTTCCAAGATACTCGACTAATGATCAAATTATCAATCCCGATCTAAGGCAGAACCAATTAAATTAACGAATCGACATCAAACATTCCAGTACACACTCTCGCTTATTGATTAAATTAAAGCTGCCTTGGCTCTCAGCACAGAAAATTGGGCACTGACTCTCCTCCAACGCTGTAATAAATTATGGCACCGCAATTTGATCAAAACTTGAAAGTGGTCCTAACATTGTTCCTTCCGATAACCTGTTGATCAAATTACGTATACACCTCACCCTACCACTCCCAACACCCCCTACAATCGATTTAATAATTAAATCGCTTGCACGAGTTTTAATTATGGGAAGAAGTGTGGAAACTAGTGTATGTCGTGTTCAATTGAGCATCTGTTTACTGCATCCGTACTGCCATTGACAGATCAAATCGATAAAATTAATTATAATTGATAATGGGATTCGTGGATAGCGAAGAAGTTTCCACTGGCAAATGCTCATACTACGTCAATTAATTGCTAACAATTTCCAATTAATATCTAACATATGTTATTATTAAGCTTATTAGCTTAATAATTGTAAATTAACTTATTATTGATTTTCAAAGATTTCGGGAAACTTCCCATAATCCTTTTGAAAAATTGCAAAACTGATTGAAAATTATATTTTTCTGAAGAGTTAGTAAAAACTGATTTTGAAAAATCTAAAAATTTTGTTAAAACTAAAACAGTGTATTGTTAGAAATTACAAGTACACAAATGCAAAAAATGCCAAAAAATTAAAAATGTATTTTACGGAAATTATACATAAAATTGCTAACATTTAGTAAATCGTTTTAAAAAATTACTAAATTTGTTGAAAATTATACCAAAAGTCATGGTTCGAAGAATATACAGGCAGTTTCCTAAGAACAGTACATAACTTCGGAAGCTTATTCTGCCGCTAAAATAAAGATAACTTTGCTATATAAACAATATCTTTTTCTTCCCATTAAAAATGTTCAGCAATTAGCCCGTTTGCATGCCATTGGTCAAACTATAGCCAATATTTTTAGCGTAGAACCTACATCGTTGCTAACTATCAAACCGTGCAAAAATTTATACTGATTATTATTATGTATTATTTGTATCTTGACAATGATTGTATGAAATCAAAACATGTCAAAATAAATAAATTAAAACTAAAACACAGTAAAACATACAGCAAGTGCCTTTTTAACTCTAATTATTAAAAAGTTTTACCAAGAGATGGATAAGACAGTATCACATATAGTTTTAAAAATATTAAAAAAATATTTTTCTAATGAAACTTAGACACCCTATATTTTCGTAATAAAGCATATTTGAGACATATATTTATATAACAAAGTAGTTAATTTTAGCGGCAAAATATGCGCCGAAAATTATGTATCGTACTTAGAACACACCTTGCATATCAAATACAAAATAATCTACCAGAAATTATTCAAAAAACACGACATCTCATAACCGTTAGTGCAACCGTTCTTGTCAAAATATTTAAAATTAATCGATTGACTAATTGGGATAATAAATAGAATAACCTAAAATTAACCATTTACAAAAAATTTACAGCAAATTCGTTATTTTTCAGAAAGTTTTATAGCATTTATAAATGCTATAAAAAAACTTATAGCATTTATAACATTTTTCAGAATGTGTTTAAAAAGAACACAAAAACGGTGCAATTTGGCAGAAATTGCTCACACAATGTAAAATATGCCGGAAAAAATGAGTAAAATTGTAGAATTTCAAAAAAAATTAAAAATTCGCTGGTCTTTCAAAGAAATTAGAAAATGTATTGAAAAATATATGAAAAACATTTATACTATAAATACAGCAGCAAGAAAAGATGCTGGAAATGCGACAGTTTTCAGAAAATAAAAAAACAATCTATACAAACAATAAACAATAACTAAAAAAATAAACAGACAAAACAAAAATAATTGAAGAAATTGCCAAAAATAAAAAATAAACTAAACTACAATATACAAAACAACAAATTACAAGAAAATTAACAAATTAAACAAAAAATAAACAAAGTAAATAAAAAATAAATTAAATAAAACAAAACAAATGAAAAAAAAACAAAACAAAAAGTTACATTTAAAATAATAAACAAAAAATTAAATATACATAAAAAACAATAAAAACTTAAATTAAAAAAAATTTAAAAAAAACAAAAACAAAATACGAAATCTAAAATAATAAAAGAAAAAATTACAAAAAATGAAATAAGCAAAAATAATCAGAAGATTGTGTTTTTTGTTCGAAAGGTGGCAGTAAAGAAATTAGAAAATTTATTGAAAAATATGAAAAACAGCGGCATTTATCACAATTTATACTATAAATACGATATTAACAAGAAAACATTGTAAACAAACAATAAACAATAACCAAAAAGTAAACAACAGACAAAATAAAAATAATTGAAAAAAAAGCTAATAAATTAAACTACAATATACAAACAACAAAGTACAAGAAAATATTTAAAAATATAACAAATTAATCAAAAAATATAGTAAATAAAAAAAATTTAATAAAGCAAACAAATGAAAAAAAAAACAAAACAAAAACTTAAATCTAAAATAATAAACGATAAATGAAATATACATACAAAACAATAAAAACTTAAATTAAAAAATATTTAAAAAAAAAACAAAACACAAAACAAACAAAAATTTATTAAAAGAAGAAGAAAAAATACCAAAAAAATTAAAATAATAAATAAGAAATGAAATGAATAAAAATACTAAAACTCAAATCTAAAATAATAATTTAAAAAATTAAGAAAGAAACAAAAACAAAATACTACATCTCAAATAACAAAAGAAAAAAGAAACAAAAAAAATAATCAGATTAAGACTGGGCTTTTTTGAAAACTGCTCGATAGGTGGCAGTATGTAAAAATTAAGAAAATAACAAATTAAACAAAAAGTAAATAAAGTAAATAAAAAAAAATAAATAAAAAGAAACAAAAAATAAAAATAATAAACAAAAAATGAAATAAACAAAAAAAAAAAAACAAAAAACTTAAATATGAAATGATAAAAATAATAAATTAAGAAACAAAAACAAAATATTAAATCTAAAATAATTTAAAAAAAAACTAAAAAAAATAAAAAAATAAAAATAATCAGATTAATATGTATAAACTGTTCGATAGGTGGCAGTAGGTAGAAATTATAAAAATAACAAATTAAACAAAAAGTAAATAAAGTAAACAAAAAATAATTATAAAAAACAAAATAAATAAAAAAGAAACAAACAAGAATGAAAAAAATAAAATTAATTAAAAAAAAATGATCAGATTACTATTGGGCTTTTCAGGAAACTATTTGATAGGATTTTTTATATATATATATATATATATAAAATCAGATTAATGAAAAAATAATTAAAAACAAACAAATTTTATTAAGGAATAAATAAACAAATTAAATAAAAAATAAACAAAAAAGTAAAAAAATATGACTGTTTGGACTACACACCAGAGGGGCTAGTTTTGAAAAGTGTTATTATAACACAAACGGTGATTTAACACGTAAAATGCCATAACAATGATACGTTATTTTGAGTTGTTTATCCTAGATACCGTGTGGATACTGTTTTAGTTAAAATAACACATTTCAAAACTAGCCCCAGGAGACCAGAAGTAAAATTTTGGTTACAACTACATTTTAGTTAAATTTCCATTACTTAATCGCTCACATTATGAACAATTAAAGGTGACCCGTAACCTATTACACGCGCTACAATAGACAACTCACAACGCAACACTATTCACCACAATCGATTCACAACCCCGTCCCAAAACCCATTTAGGACTCGTGACGCACAATAACAACAACATACAACCCACGACTAGCAATGCACAAGCTCTAACCAAAGACCCACCACCCATAATTGAAAACTCACAACCCATCATTCACATTCCATAACCCGCATCCCACGCGACCCATAACCTACGACTTAAGACCCGCAATCCTTGACAACAGCCTCCCGAATGTTCAACTAATGTCCCGCAATCGCAACTGGCTGCTAGTTTAGGAGATTTATACCTCCTAAATTAGTACTGAAGTGACTGGCACTAATCATACCGGCCGCATTTCAAATTTTTAAAATTGATTAGATTGAACTGGATCCTGTTTAAATCCCATGTCCTGCAACTCACGACTCGCACCCACGATCTCCAACAAGCACCTGACGACCATCGAAAAAATTCCCACAATTCTCAACTCTACCTTCGACCCGCAACCAGCGACCCTTAACCGAAAATAATTCACGAACCTGAATCTATTTATCACCACACGCCACCCAACGCTAATTCTAATTCCCTTAATAATGATTTAGCCCCCTCTCAATCCCTACAATTGCAACGTTTAATAACACAAAACGTCATGAAACGTTGCATCAGTGTGACGCGACCTTGCAAAATAACGCCCCAAAAAAGTTTTGTTTAAAAAGTATAAGAAATAGACAAAATTAAACAAAAAGTATATCTAATAGAAAAAAAACTAAAATAATTAAAAAAAAACTGTCCAAAAAAACGCACGATGTTGACAAAATTTTGACGCCAACAATCAGTATATAATCAAAACCAAATACAATATTTGATTGCTCGATAAAATATTTTAATACCAAATCGTATATGAACATGGCAACCTTGGGTACCACAAAAATAATTTGATTTGATTTACATTGATCATTCACGCACGATTTGAGTAATATGAGAGTTCACGCACGGAATCTTGATTAAAAATGTATACCTTTTGGATAGTTAGTAAATAAATAACTATTTAATAATATAAATATTATTGTTCAATCGTCGGTATAGCATATTCAGCAAGTTAAGCAACGTTAGACACGGCCAAATCTTGGAAGGGTAACCGCATAGCCTCTTTCAAAACAATTGACTATTGGGAAACAATTAATGGCGCTCTAGATATCGGATGCAAATTTGTGGAGGAACAATTCTTAAATCAACACACATAAGCGGCTGAAGGATCTCGAGGTCGATGGTCAGTCCAGTTAAGCCCAACAAATACAAATACCATTATTATTCAGCCATCAAAGACAAAAAGATTTAATAAAATATTCAATATTTGACGTCCTTACAAGTTAAATAAAATACTTTTCTCATTATATTTGTCTTAATATTTATAATTTTCCGAATAAACATTTAATGAAATGTTTGTAAAATATACGGAAAAACTTGGGATTAATTACGGTGGGTTACTTACTCAATTAAATGTTCATCATTATTAAATTATCATTTGTAGATTCTCACCTGCAACAAAACAAAAATATTAGATTGGTTATTTATTAATTTATTATTTGTATAGCAAGGTTAGGTTAGGTTACTTTGCTCAACGATCTGAAAGTTGCGAGGCGATCGGGCGTCGAAAGCATCAGACGAGAATAGCAGCTGTGGTGAACATAAATATTTTATGCGAGCGCAGTTTTACATTTAATTGATTTATATGTTATATAGCCACAGTGAAAATTTCGTTATGTTAAACACTTTCCTAAATGCAATATTTTTCTTTCACGATAATTACAAACGCCAACTTTCTGGACGCAAATGCGGCAAAAACATCGCCTTTCAGATAAAGCCGCCTAAAAAGTTTATTATTCTTAAAAGACATTTTAGTATTTCCAAAATATATATTTCTAAAATAATTGTAATAGATTTTTCTAAATTGAAGTGTTTTTCAGTCAAAGGATTCTTTACTTATTTGACAAAATTTCCCAAAGGATATTACTTAAAATGGAAGGATAATAGAAATTATCGTTTCGTTTCATCAAAAGCCAAATTTAACTAAAAGGTGCTTTCAAATTCAGTATGACATTGTGAACCGCAATGAAATATTTCTTTTCTTGCAATTTTCTCCAATAAAATCCACAAAGAAAACTTGTTTATCTCAAAATCAGATAAACATAACATGATATAAAATTAAATAAATATGTTTACTGTTATCTTTTGTTGACGCTTGGTATTTTTTACCCATACGTATGTTTATCCCAATGCTCCTGATCCCTATCTACCAAAACCGGCTTAGAAAATGATGACGTAGCCATAGAAACACCCCAGCACAATGCAACCCCGAGACGCATAGCTGGAATAAAAGTGGCGCCTCGGCTTAAAATTCGCCACCGCGGTTACAACAAAACCAATCGCACAAATTACAATGCGATTAGCAAGTGAATATATTTTTTTCCATTCATGTAAACACAACTACACAGAATGGGAATAAAGAAGCAAGGAAAGTAAAAAAAAAAACGCACGGCATTCCAAATGCCGGCGACCCTACTCTCCTTTCTATATTAAATTCGGTGCATGCCTCCACGCAAGTGCGTTTTTATTACGGCCGGATTTCAAATACGTGCGTATAAAAAAACATATATTGTCCTGAGGCGAGGAAGGATTATTAAGGAATTTCCCTTATAAAGCAATGAAAACAAAAAATATGTATAATGACATTATTTTCCCCGTATTTACATACAATTTTATTTATGCTCACAAAAATAAATTACGGAGAAAATAATTTAAACAAAATAGCACAAATGGTGGATGCGCCGGGCACACAAAATTAAAACTTTGAAAATATAAATAAATTGATTTAATTTATATTGAAAATCAATTTATATATTGCATTGCATTCGGCGCATACATTTTTGAAATACAAAATAATCAAAATCAATTGAAATTAGGTAGTTATAAATAACAACGGAACAAATCCACATATGGGAGGAGTAGGAATACTCATAAACAAAAACATAAAACACCTAGTTACTAAAGTAAAATCAGTATCAGACAGGGTTATATACATAATCTTAAAACTAAATAACAGATACAAACTCCAA
>JARJEC010145142.1:0-22560 GCA_030264575.1 Tachinus sp. AB-2021 | reverse complement strand
CAACCATAAGGGATTTTTGGTGTAGATCTCGGATCATTTCGCTTAGTTCTTTTATGCTTTTTGAGATGAGTATGATATCGTCGGCATATCTTAGATTCGTTAGCCATTGGCCGTTAATATTGATTCCTTTGTCCCTCCAGTCGGTTTTCAATAACACTAATATTTAATAAGAATATTTTAAGCGACTATAATACAATCAGAATATTATAATGTCGTGGGAAACCGATATTTTCAGGTTGCACTATACAACACAAAACATCATTGAGCAGACAACATACCATAGAATACATAGATGACACCACATACTAGCGGTAATTTAACGATTAAAAATGCCAACAAATATTGAAATTGCTTCTTTATTCATTTATTTTTTTCAAGTTTTTTATTAAATAGTAAATATAATAAACTATGATTCATTCTAATACATTTTTTATATTTATAATAAATTTTTAATAAAAAGCATGATTAAACTTTATTAAGTATACATGAAGTATTCATGTGCAAGTTTTTTTTTTAATTTTCAAATTGAGAAAAAAATTCAATTGGGTGTGTTCTAATGATCTTAAACATTTGAAAAAGTTATCTTTTAAAATAAGCGAGTAACGTAACAACAGAAGCATGTTTCTGATATATTAGATCTGGGTAGTATGGGCCCTTCACAATGCTAATCCATAATAATAGAATGTATTTCACAAACATATATTCACACCGCACTAAAAAGTTTTCGAAAAAAAATCACGTTAGACCGTATTTAAAATAACAAGGAATGTCATTTTTGCTATAAACACTGTAGAGAAGCGAATTACAAACCGAATCGAAAACTGAAAATAATTGCAATATCTATGTTTTGATTATAAATATTTACAAATTACCTTGTAATTACGGATGGAATAGTTTCTAACAATATAATTTTAATTATTTAAGGTTTTGTTATCAGCAATTGAAATGAGTACTAGCGCTAACTAGCTCTAGATGGCGCCAGCAAAAATATTGTTAACAAAACATATTTGGTTACATTTTATTTATGCAATTTTAATATAATCACCACAGCAATTACATTTTAATAACACATTTTTACATTTAAATAATATCTTTAGTTAAAATCTTATAAAGTTCTTAAAACATTATTTTTAATTAATGTTGGAATTTGAGATAGCTTCAGTTCGGATGTATTGTAATTGACAGTATGCAACAATGTAAAATCGGTGTTAAATTATAATTACATTGATGATAAATTGATCATTAATCATAGTGCGGTAATGATATTTGTGCGTAAGAACTATTTTACTATTATCGAGAGTGAGAATATAGAATATGTGATGCAAGATGTTAAGTGCAACTTGTTGATATGTTAAATGGCCGGCATTATTATGATAAGGTACATTACATGATTTCTTATAATAGATTTATTATTATAATGTGCATAGTTTGAGATGGTTTCAAACAGACTTGCGGATGTTAAACATACCACGGTAGCATTCTCATACATCGATCGTTGTGCGGGACCCGGGGTTGCTTGCGGGCGATTGAGAATAATTTGATAAGCCTATATAGTTTAGGAAGGCAAACATAAAATATATGCTTTATTTTTTGCGTTTCGCGCCGTGATGGATTGTATTTGCAGTAATTAATTTATGTTATTACCATATCGGTATATATAGAAATTTGAGGATATGATTATTAACATATTACCTAGATGCGTTTACTTTTGTAATTTTTGTTTTTATTGTGGCAAGTCGGCAACATTAACGGCATCAAGTTTAACAGATTATCTGCCGCCCGTATATTTATATTGGTATACCTGAGGGCCAATATATTAAATTTAATGTCAGTATTAGGTAAAATTACATCTACAAACCAGCGCCGGCGCGTCGTTAACATAGTAAATAAACTATAATTAGTATCTGATTTAAACATTTGTTAATTAGTCAACGGATATTTTATTATAGTCCGGTGTGATAGACCAATTCGTTAGCTACAAACTTATCATTTCTATTTACATTTAGTAATGAATGTTTTAAACTGGGCAAAATAAATGTTTCTTTTTAATTAGCATTAGCTTAATGAACATTGATAATTGATTCATATTTTATGATATTTACACCAACTAAAACAGCAATTTGAACTCCCTTTTCACATTCATTTTTTTTGCTTCC
Organism: Tachinus sp. AB-2021; assembly: GCA_030264575.1. Classification (NCBI taxonomy): domain Eukaryota; kingdom Metazoa; phylum Arthropoda; class Insecta; order Coleoptera; family Staphylinidae; genus Tachinus; species Tachinus sp. AB-2021. Next base: position 20,404 of record JARJEC010145142.1, on the reverse strand, counting down.
CCCCACACAATCTTTGTAATGATGACTTTTTATCGTCGTCAAATCACTTTTTAAGCTTTTTTCCATTTCATTTGTGTGTTCCACAGTTTTAACGGTTTTAGTACCATCTCTGAATCTTTAATAAAATTTTCTAATATTTTTTCAATAATTTGTTTATTTCAATACTTTGCAGCAGAAAATTGAGATTTAAGGGCATCGCACATCTCGCAGATCGGCGGCGATGCGTTGCGTTGCGCTGCTCTCTGCATTTTATTATATATTGTTCTATGACGCTTACGACTGCCAACCCGCCACAGAACAATGTAAGAAAATGTGTCGAGAGCCATCGCCACCGCGCTCCCAGATGTGCGATGCCCTTTACTAATATTTCTGAATATTTTAGAAATGTTAAATAAAATAAGGTAAAGGGCGCCAATTATTTGTTTTAATAATAAAAATCATATATTTATTCTAATTTCCAATACTAATTAACTTCCAGAAGATAGAAATATTATATGTAACAAAGTTCACATATATAGAGATAATTTTAAACGTATACTAATCGCCAAAACATAAATCACACGCTACATTATATTTCATAGTAATTCAATATATCTTCATTTAGAAATTTTCGAAATTCTCTTATTTCTTCAATATGGTTGGTCCAACCAAAGAATGAAATTGATTTTTTTATAAGGAATTTTTTTACCGTGCGGAGAAAGGCCTGAAATCTGTATTAACAGATCAAATATATTTTTGTTAAAGAAATTTTGCAAAATCATAAATACCTTATTTATATAGCTTTTCTTATACAATAGTATTCTTGATATTTATTCATTCACGTATTTAGTAATTCGAGTACTTATTAATTCATGTATAGCAATTCGTGCAATCGTATTTCGTAGCATTTTCAAAACCCACTTGTACTCTTGTACTCGGGACGGCTGGCTCTCTTACTTGCTGTAGCCGCTGTTCAACCCAAAAAGAAACCCTTCTGCGCAACTCTTACTTAGTACGCCTAGACCAACTCATTGTTGCCAACCATTTAGTTTTATTAGCCCCTCACCCGTAACCAAATAATGTATAAAAAACTACCAACATTAATCAAATATTATTTATTCTATTATTATTAACGGAATGAAGTAAAACGTTACAATTTTTCAATGTTTTAATAATCATTTGTGATATCTGTCGACATTTAAAAATTTAAATGAACGTGTTTGGTGACATTTGTCAATATAAAATCAAAAAACGTGTTTAGTGACATTCATTAAAATCTAATAGTCATTCTAGATACTCTAATGGTCAAATAACTGACATTTACTCACAATAATTTTATAGCTAAAAGAACAGTTGAATAATATTCGATATTTGGATGACACAATAGCTGGGCGGGTGGACGGGTGGGCGGCTCACATGAATTAAAAGTATTGGTAAACGTTTATTGCAATAAATTTGCCTTTCTAAATAGTTTTACTTATGTAATCCACCTACCCAGCAAGTCGACTTGTTATTTGACAAATGACATTTGCGCTCTATAATTTTATAAATAAAAAAATCAGAACTGGTGGCTAATAATATCTGTATGACAATAGTTCGGTAGGGGGACGGGTCACACAAATTAAAATATTTCAAAAGACAGTTTAAATTATATTGCAAATGCCATTATCAATAGTTTTAATTTATGTGACCCGTCCAGCTATTTCGTAATCCATAGATTAGATATTGTGTTCTGTTCTGATTTTTTTAAAGCAATAGAATCACAGAGGACTATAGTTGGTTGTCAAATAATAATAAAAATTGGGAGTAATATCCAATGTATGGATGACAAAATAGCTGGGCGGATGGTTGGGTCACATAAATTAAATCTATTTGGAAAAAGAGTTAACAATAGTTTTAATTTATGTTCTCCGCCCACCCACCCAGCTATTACGTCATCCAGAAATTAAATATTAATCCCCGCCTATTGTAATTTTTTTAAATAATAGAATTAGAGAGTACTAATGTTGGCTATCAAATAATAATAAAATGTGAGATTACGACCAATATTTGGATTACACAATAGCTGGGCGGGTGGGTGTGTCACGTAAATTAAAAGTGTTTTTTAAATCAGTTATAATTATATACCAATTGCCGTTAAAAATAGTTTTAATTTGTATTAACCGCAAACACGTTATCAATAGTTTAAATTTATATGACCCGCCCACCCACCCAGCTATTGTGTAATCCAAAGATTGAATATTATCACCCAACTGTTGTGATTTTTTTAATCAATAGAATGTGGATAAGGGATATTATATAATCTATTCATTATATAATAGCTGGGTGGGTGGGCGGGTCACATAAATTAAAACTATTGGTAACGGCAATTGAAACATAATTACAACTGTCTTTAAAAATATTTTTAAATTGATAAGTAACCCACCCGCCCAGTTTTTCTATCAGAAAGAGATTGGATTATTATTTGTCACCTGTTGTAACTTTCTTAATTATAGAATTCATTTGTCAAATAATAGGTGGGGATAATATCCAATCTCTGGATAAAACAATGGCTGACTGAGTAGGTGGGTTACTTGAATAAAACTATTTTTAAAGGCAATTTTAAATATATTTCAATTGACGTAACCAATAGTTTTAATTTATGTGATTCACTCACCCGCCGAGTTATTGTGATAACCAGAGATTGGATATTAATCTCAGTATTTATTACTATTTGACAACTAAGATTAGCCTTTGCAAAATTGCCATATAATTAAAACTGTTTTTTAAATATTTTTAATTTTTCTGACCCACCCACTCACCCACCCGACTATTGTATCATATAGAGATTGATATTATTCCCTACCTGTTGTAATTTTTTTAAACAATATAATCACCGATTATTAATAAAAAGTGAGAATAATATCTAATCTCCGGATACCACAATAATTGGGAGGGTGGATGAGATGATAGTTTTAATTACATTACTATTACTGTTACGAATCGTTTTAATTTATGTGTCCCACCCACGCACATAGATAGTGTGTCATCTAGAGATTGAATATTAATCCCACTTTTTATTATTATTTCAGTACCAACATTAGTCCTGTGTGATTCTTTTGTTTAAAAAAATCACAACAGGTAGTGGATAATATCTAATCTCTGTATGACGCAATAGGTGAGTGGGTTGGCGGGTAACATAAAATTAAACTATTATTAACAGCAATTCAATTATAATTATAAGTGTTTTTCAAAATATTTTTTATTTATGTGACCCGCTCATCCACCTACCCAGCTATTGTGTTATTCAGACATTGGATATTAATCTATCCAACATTAGTCTTCTGTAATTCTATTGTTAAAAAAAATACAATAAGAGGGGGGGCAATATCCAATCTCTGGATTACGCAATAGCTGGGTGGGTGGGCGGGTCACATAAATTAAAACTATTGGTAATGACAATTGCAATGTACATAAAACTGTCTTTCAAAATAATTTTCATTTATGTGACCTATCCACCTGCTCAATTATGCTGTGATCTAAAGATTGGATTAAAATCCTACTTTTTGTTATATTATTTGACAACCAATACTAGCCATCTGTAATTCTATTGTTTAAAAAAATCTCAACAGATCGGTGATAATATCCAATCTCTGAATTACACTATAGCTGGGTGGATGGGCGGGTAACATAAATTTAAAATATTGGAATGGCAATTGCAATATAATTACAACTGTCTTTTTTTCACTCATTTTATTTTTCAACGTATAAACTATTAATAGAAACAAACTTATTTCAACGTTTTTCTAATATCAGTATACCTTTGATACTTTCTTTTTGGTAATTGTGCAAAATACGACTTTACGGCATTTTTAAGTCATTTAATAAAAAACAACGCCTTTTATGTGTTTTCAGTTTTGTAAAAGATAATAGTCACAGGGGCAAAGTCATGACTATGAGGTGGATGTTATAATTCGTTAAAGCTCAAATTTATTGATTACTTTTTGAACTAATTGTGCATTATGCACTCTGTAGTTGTCGTGCAGAAACAGAGTTTTCCTATGATTGTGGTTTTTTGTATATTGCCGCTTTTAAGTTCTTAATTGTGTCTTTGTAAACATTATTTGTTATAATGGTCTCTTTTAGCATATACTAAGAATTCTTTCGACGTCGCAGAAAACTGTCGCTAAGACATTTCCCGCAGAAAAGTACATCTTTACCTTCTTTGGTGTTGCAAAGCCCATAAATCTATTGGATGAGCTCTTGGTTTGTGTGAGGGTTTCAGTGCTGTATCCAGGTCTCATCTAAAGTTACATTTCTATCGAAGTAGTTAACGTCTTGTGATAAAGCAGTCAAATTTTTCTCGGAATTTTGTCGTTTATACAGTTTCTGTTTGGGACTTAACACCTTAGAAATTCATTGTGCATCATACATTTTGCTTATTCTAAAATCTTCATGTAGAATGAAACACTTGTTTCTAATAATTTTATTGCTGTAACAATACCTTTCACTAGTCAGCGAATCAACTCTAAGTCTTCAATGTTTTTAATGTTTTTGTCAAATTGTATTTTTAGAGGTCTTCCACACTTTGGGTCATTTTGCATGCATTCTTTACTATATTTAAACTGCTTGCACTCATTTTTGATTTGGATAGAATGGGCTATTTTTTTCATATACTACCACCACTTTTTTACTGATATTTTTTGGGCTTCCGCATTTTCTGTTTAATAAATGGTTTATGATGTTTCTGTGGTTCACGTTTAAAATTACTTTCTTTTTGCTTCTTTAAACTGATATTATTTAAGAAATGATAAATGCTAAACGAATGGAACCAAACATGGACATGGCACTTTAAAATATCACAAACACCTGTCATACTAAAGAGACATTGTTTTCATAGCTAGGTAGAAAAAAAGTTTCTCGCAGGAAATAAAGGGAAATGGATAAGTCCATTTCCCTTTATTTCCTTCACGCAACTGTCTTTGCCACTTATTCATTGTCTTTTGTTTTATCTGTCTTTATTCTTCTTCTTTTATTAGTTTTTTGTTTTATTAATGTTCATCCTAAAACTTGCGAGGTGTGTATTCGCGATTACTTCTTCTGATTCTTTTGGTACCCTTCTGTAGGTTTTGCAGATGCGTAACGAACTGGTTCTTGTAGTTCTTTTTATTTTCTATCTATTTTTTTCATGCCGCCATTGCTACGACCCTGCTTGCTTTTTTCTAGGTCCTCCTTCGTTTGGCGCGAGTCTGCTCAGTTTTCTTCTATTTTTTTTTCTTCTTATTTTTTTCTTTGACTTGTTCATTCCATCTCTTTGCTTGTGAGTGACTCTCACTATTTGATTTAAACTTTGTCATCTATCAAAATCGAATGTGTTTTTGATCTCCAGTCCAGGACATATTTTTTTATTTCTCTTAGATTTTATTCAAAGGATTTATGGTTGGTTTCTTTTTTCTTAAAGCATTGATGCAAGCTGCGTTACAAAAAATAAAGTTTAATTTTGATTATTGATTTATCCATGCTATTAAGTTGGCAGATTGGCTTGTATTTCTTAACTTAATATAACTTAGAAAATATTACAAACTTGTATTAAACGGTAAACGTTTTGGCTGGTTTAAAGGACTGGTTTTGGGAGCAAAAATTAATAAAAATATAACGGTAAAGGGTTAAAGAAAAACAGATAATTGTTAATCAAATTCACCAACACAATTTATTTATTTAGTTTAATATTTCTAAATGTTTGATATTGTTACCCGGACACCAGGGCAATTATGGGCAATTAAACCGCGGATGCACTCGCGAAAAGCGGGACAAACGCTCTCTTCACTGGACCTGAGCCAACTTGCTGGCTTACAAAAACTCATTTCAGGCAGATGGCCAATGAATGGGAACAAGAACAAAAGCAAGCCTACAGGAGGAACACTCCAGGGCCAAGGCAAGCAAAAATGTTTATAACATACTTGGCAAATGGAGCTAAAAAGATCCTGGACCTAGCGAAAAAAGAAATTAGAACAGTGGTAGGCTTACTCACTGGACACTGTCAAGTGAGGTACCACTTTCACAAAATGGGCAAGGCGGCTGATGCAGTCTGTAGATTATGTGAGTCGGAAGTAGAGACCACCGAGCTTATAATGTTTGCAAAATATTTACATATGTCTGAAACATTATTTTTTAAAGTTATGTTTGTGTTTGTTATGGTGAATAGTTAATGAATAAAAAAAAAATCAAAAAAGAAATTTATTCAAACAAAAAACAAAAAAATAGATATTTGTTTTGATGCATTTTAGTTTCAAAAAAATTATATTAGCTATAACATATAATTTTTTTGAAACTAAAATGCATCAATTTTTGTTTTGAAAATTTTGATTGATAATATTTAAATATGTTTTTGGCAAAGTTTGTTGTTTATAAGTTATGCCATTTTTTGTAAAAAAATAAAGTATACAAGTCTTTGCAAAATGAGTAGACATTTTTTTAAATGTTTGCAAAATTCTATTACATATTTTCAAAAAATGGTTATAGAATACATTGAACGAAACTCTCTCACTAATTTCAAATACACTGAAATACCCAGTTTTAAAAAAATTTTAATTAACACAATACTACACAATTTAAAAAAATACACAATTTCAAAAAAATTTACAAAATTTTTATAAAATTATACGTGATCTAAAAAATTCACATAATTCCAAATAATTGCACACAATACCCAAAAACAAAACACAGAAAAATTGTATATACAGTGTATTTGTAAAGTCCGAGAACAGTTAAATATTTTAAAAACAAAATGTTTTGAGAAATATTATCTGCAATAAGTAGACAGATTTTAATAGTTCTATTTACCGATCATATCTATTTGACCTTGAATTTAGACAATGTTAAAAAAATTTTAATGTGTCATCGTCGCGTTTCAATTTTATATTCTATGAGGTCAGACTCAAATAAAACTTGATAAAAATAATGTTTTGTAAAGTTATCTTTATAACTTTGTATTAAAAATAGAGCATTCCATTAATAAAAAACGGTTGAGCTTGATCTTATCAAGGCCGCTTTATTCAAAGTCAAATACATACGATCATTAAATAGGACTGTTAAAACCATATAATTTTTAATGAAGTCAAAGTGAGTGGTTGTGTGCCTTTCTTGTAATCGATAAAGAAAGCTAGACTAACTGTCTAGAACAACCTATTTACAGGCAACCAGTATCATAACGCCTATCTGGCCATAAAATCAAAATGACTAAGTTAAAAGTTTATAATCAATTATCCAATCCACACCGTTACAAACGGCAACAATCAAATGCATACAATTGTTTCATTCTTCATAAGAGATCATCATCTTGTTATTTTCGTTGGAAATATGTTTCACAAAAACGTTTTGTTTTTAAAATATTTGACCGTTCTCGGACTATACACACACCCTGTATAAAAGCTGTTATTTTTAATGAAAAATAAATTAAGAAATCAATTTTATTTTTATAAAAACGTATTAAAATATATAAATTATTGCAACAAAAAGTAAACAATAAAAGTAATAATGGATTAAATGAGCTAGTCAGAAACGTGCATATCAAATTTATATTAAAAAAATATACTATTTAAAAAGTGTGATATTCAATTCACAATGATTGCCATTGTAACTTTTTTACAATTAATCAACAGTTTTAATTGATGGGTTTAACAATATAATTACTTTAATGTTAAAGATTTATGCAAAAGAAATTACACAAAAAATAATTAAAAAGTAAATGTAAAATCATGTTCTATTGTAGTTGCATTTTTTACAACAGTAATTAGTAAGGTATAAAGTACTTTGATCTTTGTAAATACTTATTACTGGATTTTACATAAAAAAAATAAAATTGCAGATTGAAACTCATCACATTATTGCACAAATTAATATCAATTTAATTCAACGTATGTGTACCATTGTTGCAACGGAAATTAAAAACAGGCAATGTTTATTGAATAGCCATAGACAGTTACATTACAATAATTAATCTAACTGCAATTCATTGCAAAGAGTTTCCAAGTAACTATAAATATTGTATGCTAAATATTGTTTGCAAAACAAAGTAATCCAACATTTGCATAATTGCGTGATTAGAGTGAAATACAATAAGAGAGTAGCAAAAAGGTTGATTAAATGGTGCAAGTAGCTTAGCCTGGCAATTAAAGTAATATTATCAATTCAAACATAAAGGAATATTAATTTATTCATAGTTTTGTATCAACGGCTCGTGCCGGAGGACATACAATAAATTAATAACTACATGAATATTATAATTGTTACACTTTGCATTATACGGCATTTATATTCTGTAGATAAAATAGTATAGCAGATGCTCTCCTATACATATTAACATGATTGAAAATTGATAGAAAGAACAATATTCACATTGAACAACAATTGGACCAGAGCGGAAATGGCTTTATTTAAATAGGAATTTACTATCTCATTCTGAATTCATTTCAGTTCCAACTTAATTGATATCGAAATACTATTCATAAATACGTTAGTTCCAATTAAGGATGCAAGCGAGAATTGAAGACTTCTTGAATTGGTGTATATTTTATCCCATTTACCATATAAATTGTTTATTATTTTTTGGTTTTTTACATCTGATTTCCTAGATGAAATTATATTATTATACCGATTAAAATATAAAAAATGTTAAACGGAATGTAATTTCACAAACACAACATTTAAGCTGCAATTGCATCAATTAAACTGAAACATTATGTATTTCCATTAGATAACACATCTAAATAAATAATATATAGTGGTTATTATGTGAATATCTGCTTATTAATTTAATTGCCGTATAGAAAAATAGAAAATAAAAAAAATGTAATTTTGCGACAATTAAATAATTTTATGTTTCGTAGACTTTTTTTTCATTTGTAATTTTGTCAATTTCGTTGATTCAAAGTCGCTTGTATTTAATTGGCATAATTTTATCCTATTAAATGTTATATTACCATTTAAATTCCATCAAATAAGATTACAAATCATAATATTTCTATTAATTAAATAGTTTTAACATTATCATTTATAAACACTTAATAATATTGTTTTTAATTTGGTTTTATTTTTCAAACTAAACGATAACAATTGTATTGATTCTATCGTCACGAATACTTCAAGTGATTATTCTGTGCCATTAGCATCAATAAAATATTCACATCAAAATTGTCCCGATAATTATTTCATATTAATTGCGGATAAAACACATTTCCATCATCAGAATATAGTCTAAATATTTTCTTTTAAAAACAAATCTTAAATTTGCGGTATTCACTAATAATATACTATAATATTTTATGGGTGACCATGCTCTTGGTTAGACGGAGACACTTAAAACTTTGAAATTAATCGATTGCTGTAACGAAATATTTAGAATGGTTATATTATAAATTAATGAACGCATACTAATTATGTTTGAATATGTAGTGCAAAATTATTTTTAAAGGAATTTTGAGTTGGTCCGATTATGATGCTTGAAAATAGACATCACGTGTTGCATCACTCCTTTTTGTTGAAACTAGAAGGCTGTGTCCTTTCCCATAATCTTAATTTTTTAGATGCAGAAAATTCTTGCGAGATATTACTATTTTTGTAAATCTACAATAACTTGTTAAGAGGTTGTTCATGAAGTTCTTAGAAGTTTTCAGCAGCCCACTAGAAAATTTGTTTATTAAATGTGGTAATGAGATTGAAAACTTCTAAAATATGTATTAGCCGTAGAGACTAGAGTTTTATTTTAGATATCTGTGATACATTCATTTTATGCTAGAATCTTTATTTTGTTCATTGGACTATGTATTGTACATTGCAGCATCTTCAAATTTTGACTTCGAAGATGAAAGAGTTTCTCTTTGTGTATTCTTTCATTTTGTATGTTTATGTGATGATTTTTGTTTTACTGGTTTTTGTTTTGGCTCAGCGGAATATAATATATTTTTTCCGCTACCAACAACGTCCATAGTAGCTTGCAATGTAAGTTGTGCATAAGGTTTGTTTATCAAATTTACCTTGACAACGGAACGTAAGACATTATAGTCTTCGGTTCCACCTCGGCCTATAATAATCTTCCTCGTATGTTATAACGTACCTACGTTCCTTGTAGCTTAAATAATTATTAGGCAACCCGACAGTATTGAGGCTGTGTTGCTGGTAAGACAGATTAGCCAAAATACAGTGCAGATTTGTCTTGGTTGGCTGATACTGTTACTTCGAGTTACTTAAACGACTTTACTTGTTCCACTTCTACATCGTTTGTATTTTGTGCATTTCTTACTGAAATTATCTACTTGGCTTATTTTAAAAAGAAAGTTCTTAAATTTTTTTTAATACATATAGACATACTTATTTATTATCATAATTATTTACATTGTTGAAAAGCCTAAATATTATTCTCATTAATGAAAGTTAGTGGTTGTGTGTCATTTTTGTAAATAATATAGGATGCTGGTCTAAATGTCTAGAACAACCAATAGAATTTACAGGCAACCAGTATCACAACACTATCCCAGCCATAGAATCAGAATGATTAAGTAAAAAGTTAATAATCAATTGTCCAAATCTAAAACCATTACAAGCTGGAACAATCAAATGCATACAAATGTTTCACTCTTCAAAAGAGATCATTGTGCACCTTCGTGATTTCCGCGTTGCATTGAAACAAAATGAACCGAATAATTAATTAACTTGTTTAGTGCCACCGCAAGTAATAATGAAGTCACTTGTTCCCAAGTGATAATTACTAGAGGCTAGCTCGGGGTTCTAGCAAAGCTGCGGAATGACAGTGCACACAAATCTTTTTACTATAACTTTTAGGAAACCTACGGTAAATGTTATTAGGTTTGTTTGTTTATGTTTTACATCATAGCTCTTAAGTAAGCCGATGGCTTATGATAACGGGGTTTTGATGGGACAAACTTATAATATGACTTCCACTTCGACTTCGACTTCCCGCTTTCTATCCACTAGTGGGGATAGAAAGCGGGAATCTAAAAAAACAAATAACTACGCAAATTGCACGTCTGGGTGTCATGGTAATCGATACGTTCTTTGCAAACAATTATCAAGCCAACACTGCGGCGGCGTAGCTTAATATCACTGGCAGGCTTAGAAAGTGAGAAAGTTGCTGTGCACTGCTTTGTTGATTCTCTTAAAATTTTTCATTGCCTTTGCTTGACGTTGGGAAACTTATTTTGAAGCACATCTCGTAGTTTTAATTAGTAGCAGTCGATAAGAATTAATGTACTAGAATTTATAGTTTGTCTTTGCATTTAGTGATCATAATTATATACAGCGTGTTTTATCAAAAGTATCCACCCAGGTCTTTTAACCTACAGTTGACATGTGTGCCACTTTCTCCCTCCTTTCAAATAAACATCATTCAAAAAATTTAAATGGGATGACCTACTTTGTGACACATCATTTGAAAGGTCTTTATATCAAATTTGCATTTGTGCATATTTTGTTTTTCTTTTATTTTATTATTTTATTTTTTATTTTTAATGTATGTGTCTGACACGTGTATGTTGACAAGAGTCTGTCAAATGATGTTCTCTTCAAAATAAAGATTCACGTATTTCCTAATTTTTAAATTCGTTTTTCAATTTCATATTAATTTGGAAATAAATCAGACTACATATTTCAAATATAAAAAATGCACAAATAAATTATTGACATTAAAACCTTTCAAAAGTGGGTCATTCCGCTTAATTTTTTAAAAATTTTTGGGCGGATAGGAAAACTGACACACATGTTAACTATATGTCAAAAGATAACCATTGTTTCAGGGTTTTTACAGGTTTCTCTATTAATTATTTTGAGAAAGTATCTCAGACCGTATAATATTTTTAAAAAAATAACAAAATAAAAAATGGCACAGTTAAATTACTGACATAAAGACCTTTCAAATGGGGCGTTTCAGGGAGGATTATTCCATTTTAAAATTTTGATAAGTGCCCGTTGAAATCCCTTCCAACTTATCAATATTTTAAAATTTGTGTCAGACATATTATATAAATATAAATTGACGTGTTTTGTGATTTTTACTTTTCCCTCGAAAATGTATCCAATACATATCATATCAAAAATTTAAAATTGAAATTTCAACGAAAATATACGTTTTGGAGGTCGCTGAGTTCAAAAAAGTGGTTTTTACAAAATTGTCTGTATGTTGTATGTATGTATGTGTGTGTGTGTGTGTGTGTGTACGTGTGTGTCACGCATAACTAAAACAGTTTTTCAGATAGTGTATTGAAATTTGAGGAATATGTTAGAAGTAAGCTTTAGTTGTATTGCTCAGAATTAGTTTTGATTGCTTAAGTTGGCAACACGTGGTGGTTCATCTTCTTTCAAAAATTGCAATATACAGTCTTGATTTTAACACAATAACAAAAGAAAAAAGGTAGTCTCAATTCCATACTAATGTAACCACCCTATAAATTGAATTAAATTAGTTTTAGATCGATATTTTAATACCTTCTTTGTAAAAACGCATTAGAATGTCAAAAAGAGCATTTTGTCAATTTATAAAAACATTTTATATAAACTATTTTTGAGATCAAAATCTGCACATTTTGACTTCTGTTCTATTAAAAAACTCCAAAATTGAAAATGGATTAAAATTTATTATTTGTCTCCCTTTAGGAGAAAATAAAAAACCAATAGATAGCGCTTTTGAGATGGTCAAATGCGGAAATCTAAACCTACGTCAGTCGGTATCAAAACCCGCAAAATTCCAAAATATAAATAAAAATTATATAAAATAAGAGCAAGCAATTATGTCAAATAGACCGACCTTTACTTTTATACTATCCTCCACACTATCCTCCACACTCCACTTTTTTATTACTTTGCCTATTATTTTGTCTTTATTGAGGTTTAATATTGCCTTATGCGAGTGCTTAAGTCGTTGTGTTTGAGTATGGATGTTGGTTGGTCTTCCTCAATATATATAAAATGTTGTTAAGCTGTTCAAGTCAAATGGTTTGGTATGGTTTATTAAGCATATTTATACCGGTATAGTAAATTCAGCTACATATTCTGCAATTTTGCATTATCACAAATATTACAATAGTCTGTAGTAAATTGATTTTTCCGAAATCATTGTTGTCTCAAGTCAATAGAAGAGAGGGAGACATCAATGATATTTGTGAATAGTGCCACTGAGATAAAATATTTGTTGGTACCTCTCGGGCCGTATTTTGTTTAATTTTTTAATGACATTATGGTGCTTTTTTCAACCGATTGGAATTCTCTCTGTGTTTATTATTTTTGTAAGAGCTTTGTTAATATTATAGTTTGCTTTTTGCTTCTGCATTATACAAGCTAGTATTTTTTAGGTTTTTTGCAAGTTTTTCTATAAGATTTTTGTTAATTTACGTTTTTGCCTTTTTGCTCGCCTCATTTTTTTGTTGTTATTTATTCTACAGTTATTTGAAGTACTTTCTTCATTTCTATTTTTGTGAAGGTTTGTGTTTGTTGTTGCTGTACTCCATATTAGTTATCTAAGTTGCTCAGAATTCCCTCTAAAATATTCTAATTTTGCTTGTTTTTGTTTTGTTTATTACTTATCTTTAACAATCTTTATTTCGTCCATAAAACTATATATATATATATATATATATATATATATATATATATATATATAATTTAACAAAAATTAATAAACAATATATTCTATATAGGAAGAAAGAGGGAAACAGTTCAACTCTAAGCTTGATCTTCCACTGAACCCCTTGTCTTCCTAGTTCTTTGGATTCTGAAATTACTTTAAATTGAATAAAAATAAAAAATCTATGCTTTTGTATCACAATTTATTTAGTCACACTGTGACTGCAGTTGCGACTGAACCTTTATCAGACGTTATAGAAACGTTTTTTTATAACGTCTGACAAGGACTGAGGTTTTGTCGAAGCTGCAGTCACGGTGTATCAAAATAAATCGTGATACAAAAACATATTAGTTTTATTTTTCTTATATTCTATCAATTTTCTTACTTTAAGTTTGTTTCTTGTTTTTATTTTGTTAGTTGCTCTACATATTGTAAACTAACAATTTTTGACGTTAAAGAAATTTGGAACGTTAAAAATGTTGTCAATTTGATAAATATAATTGCGAGAGAATTTGCATTGCATAAAATTTCTTCAAGATATATCAGAACGTGTTGTTAAGTTCTTGTTTATCGTTGTAGCAAAAAAATGTTGAGCCCCTTGATCGATTAATGGCATTTACATCTATTTAGAAATATAATGTAAGGACAAGACAAAACAGTAATTAAAATCTGAAAGTGATAACAACTTGTTTATTATAAATATTAATTGTTCTAACCGCTTTATACGAGTCCGGCTCTACTAACAATTATTTTTTAAAGCTCGGTAAATTAACTTCTGCAATCTAAAAAGAAAAAGAGTTGAGATATTGTTGTGTTAAGCGATACTGGTTGGTTTTTTAAATAATTTCGAACATCGCTAAAAGAGCACAATTGCTACTTAGATTATTATATCATTTATAATATTTTCAAATTACGATTGACCAACGATAAGGGTTTCAAAATATAAGCGCATCTTCTGAGGCAAAGTAAACGAAAAAGCTATTGTTCTGTAGAAATAAATAATAACTTTTTGAAGAATTATAAGTTTCTTTATGCAAAATAAATGAAATAAATGGCTAAACCTGGTATTAATTACTACCGTTAAGTCAAAATGCAGCTTGTATGTATTTGTGTTGATATCATCCAGCAATACAGCAATAAAACAGCAACTAAAAATGCTTTTAAAATTGAAAATGCACCCTTTACTTGTTAAAAATAATGCAATGATGCTTGTAGCCAACTACTAGCATGTTTGCATTGCTCTACAATTTATAGTTATTTATAGCTGATGTCCTGGCAAATCTAATTCTAATCAAATTTAAGTAGTCGGTCAATATTGACCGACTGAAAATTTGTTTTGTAAATCTTGAAAAAAGTGCTAAGTATTTAAGGAAACTATGACATTCCTTTAAATATTATATATTATACAGATCACAAATCTGTCTCAGGTTTAAGAAAATGAATGTGTTACATGTTTGCCAGTGAATTTTTTTCTGTTTGACGTAAAATGGTTTCAAAGGCAAATGAGATATACACAAAATATATTTTTTGTATAATTAATTTTCAGCTGACAGATCTTTTGGAAACTGACTCCACTGCCCTTCCGGGAAATTGGGCCATGTACTGAAATATTTTTCTGCTCTAGAATCGTATTTTTACAATAGTAACGTTTCAAATGTAAAATTATTAAGAGGTTGTTGTACCTATTTTCAACATATTTTTGCTATTTTTTTTGATGAATAGATAGATAGACTTTTTTTAAAAATTTAATATTATAATATTATAATATTGCTCAACCGCCGGAGTGGCATATCCAGTACGGCCGATGTCGAATGTTTACATAGCAAGTAACATTAAGCACTTTCAGTACTTTGATGGGTGATTGCATAGTCACCCACCGGTACCATTTGCATTTGGAAACAATTAATGGCGCTCTAGATATCGGAGGCAAATTTCTATAGTAACAAGCCTTAACTCAACATATACATTATTACATAAACATGGCTAAAGAATCTCGAGGTCGATGGCCAGTTTGGTAAAACCCAACAAATACAAATGCTATTACTATAATATTCTTATAAAACATTAGTTATTTAATTCGAATACAACAAAACTTTTAATAGAGTGTCTTCCAATGATTTTCAAAATTTGAAAAACTTATCTATAAACCCTTAGACGACTTGTAAAAAATCCTACACAACTGGCTGACGGTGATACCCAGGTACTCCGTATATTTTATATGCGTGCGAAAACAGAGACAGAAAAGAAAACTGATATTAGCGCATCTACAAGTATTATAATAATAAATATATAATGATATGAATATGATAAAGAAAGTAATATCTATAAAAGTAACAATTTGACCGTCTGGAATAAAACATCATAATTTGCGTCTCCAGCACGTTTTCATAATATAATATAATTCGAGAATGTGTACTATAACAGTTTTATTTATTCTCAATTATTAATTTAAAACTAAAAAGAATTAAAATGTTTAATTATTAGGTACAATAGTATAATGTTACCCAGATACACCGTCCGCCCGTACGTGTACACGCTGTAATTGAGATTGCTGATTAAGATGTTCTAGAAGCTCAAGTCAGAAAGTATTTACTCAAAAAAGTTATTTAACGTCAAATGGTGGAAAGGTGCTACAGATGACATTTGCAAAATTGCTGTGTGCCTTCATCAAATGTGTTGAGTGTAAAAATGAATAATATGTTATAAATTTCAATCTTCTGTAATTATTCATATGTTAATTATAACTTAAAATCTAACGAAAAATGATAAATGTTAACTTATTAGGTACAATAAGTATAATGTTAGCTAGATACCAACGTCAGCTAGTAGACGTAGTAGTACTTTGAAGGGTAAAAATTATAAAACAACAAACAGCACAAATCTGAAAATTCACAAAACTAAACAAATTAAGTAGATTAAAGATGTCCTAGAAGCTTAAATCTTTACACAAAAAAGTTATTTAGCGTCAAATGGTAAAAAAGTACCCGGGTACCAGCTATGTAAGGGTTAAAATAATGTACTTACGAGCAAAACAGCGACAGCATGTTTGAGAATGGGTACTACGGATCCCTAAGATTTATAGTTTGCCTATGACATTTTTATTCAAATGTGGCAAAGTTAAAAAATCGATGGGTGTACTATACCAGTTGACACTTTTTCCATTTTTGTTCCAATATTTTACAACTAAAAAGTAAAAGTGAATTCTGCATTGCTATACACCGCAAAACTGGCTTTAGAAAATGCAAAACAAATATATATTTCAAACTTGACAATATCTTTAACACTGGCATTAAATTATAAATTATATTTTTTATTACAAATTGCATAATTTGTTGTCGGCTTACTTTGCAAATGGCCAAGTTTCATAAATAGAAAATTTGCAAGAAAGACAAAAAAACACTTTTTCGATTTGTGGGACAATCATATAATTATGATGAATGAATTTAATTTTAACACTTTTGTGTTTCAATTGTGATAGAGCGAAAACTACTAGTTGGCAGTGAAAATGATTTTTAGTGAAAAGTGAAATTGGATCATTTGCAAATTAGTCAGACGGTATTAATTTATTAAGAAAAATAATATTCATAATGATGAAAAAAATGAAAAATAACGTTTTTAAAAAAACAAGAAAATTTTTAATATGATTTTTTTCATTACTTTACAATAACCGATTATTTAATATTTGAAATTATACCATGACTGATTAGTTGTATGAAGAATTTTTAATGTTAACACTCTATAATACGTACAGGTGCCAACAGATTTTTTTATGGGTGGTAAGAAAAAATCTATTAGAATACAGGTTGTTACCCTTTTATTCATTAAATAATAGATAAAACAATGCATCTGTGCAGCGTCTGTTCATTAAAAGCTAATCGAAATAGTTTAATTTCATTATAAAAAAACTTACTTGGCTTCCCGCTACGAAAAACATTTATACCTCAATTACTGTATTCAAATGAGGGTAGATTTTTTTAAGACCAACGGATTAATTTAATAATTGTGTCATTTAAAGTAAATAAAAATTTAGGTCAGGTGATTTTTTTGCTGTTGCGTGGTACCATCTGCTGGCGTCCAATTTTATTGTTTTTTTTCTGTACCCACGATTTATACAATTTGTCGGTATAATGAGTGAATATCAACCCCTATGCTATCCGCGTACCTATCTTGCTTTTTATGTTTGTTCTACAGTTGTCATTATTTAATTATACGTGGCTAATACGACCTCCCTGCCGAATAAGGGTCTTCTCTATTAAACAAACGTATTGAGTCATTTTCTACTTTACGGTTTAATAGTTTCAGAAAATCAGGACTATAATCTTCTGTGCCATTAAATAAAGGTGGTGTTTTTTTAATTAATTTTACAGTAATAAAATTAATGTATCAGTTTTTATTTCTACAAATATATCTATTAAGATTTATTTTATATTAATTATATTGTTTATATGCCTATAATCACTGATTTGTCTTGCATTGTATTATTTTCAATGAATGATGCTTCCTAGTGATCTAAATGATCTTCGAAGTCGTGAGTTGTTGACAAAGTTTGTGTGGCTTAGTTTAAACGTGATTTTAAACAAATATTGTATATGTGAGTTAGTCTATTACAGTGTTAATAATAAGGTTATGCCACTGCTACGAGAATTTTTAATAGCTTTACTGAATGAAAAGCCAGCAATGATAATTTACCATTAATATTTGATTTGATACCGTTGAATATTATTTCTTGTCCATTTATTGGACACTGACTGCAACTTGTTTTCTAATTTTGCTTTTTTGCGTTTTGCGCATTTAAATAAAATTTAGCGGCTTTGCTTTTACTACTGGTTTTACAAGAAAATTTCTTTTTGATGTGTTTAGGACACAATTTTTATTTTGTATTGGGTCCGGCCAAACATTTGAATTGAGTGTTTCGTGAGTACACAAAAACCCATAAAATGATTTATCAGAAGGACTAGTGCTGATTGTAGACAACCGATAATCACCGCAAGCTTAGTTAGTTAAATTTTGGTAAATCAACATAAAAGATTATTATTGAATTATCACATTGTATGTATATATATATATATATATATATATATATATATATAACAAAAATATTACATTATGGGTAATTAGGATTAACAAGTTCAAAGAATAAAAGAATACAATATATAGGACACATCTGTTTGTATAAACAGATTAAAAAATAAAGTTAATAATAATTACAAAGATTAGATTAAACATGGTAAACAATATATTTTAAAAACGTTGGGGGGAGGGGGTATAAGTGCTGCAATTACTTAATGAGTGTTATTATACTAGAACACTTGGCAAAACATTAAATTTTAAATAATTTCGAATAAGGGTAATTGATATAACTCGGTCTGATCATTACGTAAATTCACTAAATCACTATTCTTAGCTTTAAATATTTCAAGTGATTTCAACGAATTTACACAATAATGTAACATTTTTAGTTGGCGAACGACCGGAAATGAATGATTATTTTTGAAAAAATGATTAGCAACTTTGCTGTCGGATTGAGACAGTCTAAAAGACCTGTACTGTTCTTTAAAACATATATCAAAATTTCTACCTGTTTGTCCTATATATCGAGCATCACATGCGGAACAACTAAACTCATAGACTTTGGATTTCAATAATTTGTCTGTACTGTCTTTTGCGCTGAAAAATAGGGTAGACAGTTTATTTTTATTTAAAAAAAAAGTGTACTTTAGTAATTAAAGGCTTTAGTATAGGCTTTAGTATACTTAAAAGCCTTAAAGAAATTTTGAGAAAATCTTTTAGGCAGGTTTTACAAATCTATGAAGTTGGTACAAAAAATACTATGAAGTTCTAAGAGATCTATTGGGTCAATCAAGAAAAGGGGTTCTTCCAATGGTACTACTATTATTTTGGTTTTACAAAAATTGAAATGTTTTAGAACATATTACTGATTGAGTAAACAAAAATAGTACTTTTTGGAATTTGTTAAAAACATTGAAATTCTCCGAGAATATCTAAACTAGCCATACTTTGACTTTTTTCTTTAACATTTATTCATTTGCTCGGGCCGCAACATTGTATATGATTTTTGGTGATAACCATTTTTAGGTTATACATTCAAAGTTACTTAATAGGGACCTAGTTGGTACTGTCTACGTCCGTTTACGGCAATTTATAGTTGTTCCAGTGTTTTTCAAAATGACAAACTTGGTCTGTTAAAGTACCACCTTTAGGACCGAGTTGTGGAAATACGATTCACTTTATTTTTGATATAGTTCGTCTTGATGCAAATTCTTAGTTAAGTTGCTTTGCTATCTGATCTAGAGGTTGTAGTTTTAAAGGTAATTTTAAAATTCAGGATTGATCAACTTTGTTTGACCTTTACTGGTTTCTGCAAGATTTTGCATTTTATTTGGAGCTGCTAGATAGTTTTTGACAACCTATATTATATAGATGAGCAACATCTATGTAATTTTTATGAACCGTGCTGATTAGTTCTGAACGTCGCTAGCTGCAGCAGTAGTGTCGCATGTAGGGAGGGAAAATGCGCGGAAAGTTTAAATGGTTACAATTGAATAAATTAAAAATCATAAAATTATTATGGAGGGAAAACAGTGTGCCGAGATGTGATGTATCCCAACAAAATGAACAATATTTTAAATTACGAAATATTCCTTCATATAATAATGAAGTAAACTTTAATTTTATTCAAGTGTTCTATATTTAAATATTATTTAACATAATATATATATATATATATATATATATTATTTAACATAATATATATATATATATATATATATATATTATGTTAAATTATATATA
>JARJEC010145138.1:0-11139 GCA_030264575.1 Tachinus sp. AB-2021 | reverse complement strand
TTTTTTTATTTTTTACGACAAATTCACCTTTTTTAATATACATACTTTTATTTTTATTTTTGAAAGATTTAAAAAACAACATAAATAATTTTAAAAATAAAACGTTTTACATTTACTTTAAAATTTTTTGTTAAATAAGATTTTGATATTACAAAAATAGATTTATTTTCAAATATTGTGAAATTTTATAATTTATGAAATTTATAATTGTTTTTTTTTTTTAAATTAAATTGAATGGCTTTGTAATATCAATATGTATATCAAATTTAAAAAAAAATAAATTTTAAAAAATATATTTTTTATTTTTTACGAGAAATTTACTTTTTTACTACACATACTTTTGTTTTTTATTTAAAACATTTAAAAACAACAAAAATAATTTTTAAAATAAAACGTTTTACATTTATTTTAATATTTTTTGTTTAATAGATTTTGATTTTGTTTAATAAATTAGTAGATTTTGATTTTGAAAAAGTGTGAAATTTTCTAATTTTTCAAATTTCTAATAATTAATTTTTTACATCAAATTAAATGGCTTTGTAATACTAACAATTCAAATTAAAAAAAAAATGTAAAAAAATGAAAATTTTATTTTATTTTTACGATAAATTTGTTTTTTAATACACCTACTTTTATTATTATTTTTGAAACATATAAAAAACAACAAAAATAATTTTTAAAATAAACGTTTTACATTTATTTTAATATTTTTTGTTTAATAGATTTTGATATTACAAAAATAGATTTTTTTTGAAAATATTGTGGAATTTTTTTAATTTTTTAAATTTGTAAATGTTAAATTGAATGGCTTTGTAATATCAATATGTATATCAAATTTTAAAAAAATAAATTAAAAAAATATATATTTTTTACGATAAATTTACTTTTGTATGTGTATTAAACATACTTTTATTTTTATTTTTGAAACATTTAAAAAACTACAAAGATAATTTTTTAAATAAAACATTTTACACTTATTTTATTATTTTTTGTTTTATTGTTTTTTTGCAAATATTGTGTAATTTTCCGATTTTCAATTTTCTAATTTTAAAAATTTCTCAATGTCGATTTTTTTGAAAAATAAATTGAATGGCTTGTAATATCAATATTTCAAATTAAAAAAAAAGTTTAAATCAATGAAAATTCAATTTAATTTTTTTACGATAAATTTGCTTTTTTTAATATACATACTTTTATTTTTATTTTTGAAATATTTACAAAACAACAAAAGCAATATTTAAAATAAAACGTTTTACATTTATTTTAATATTTTTTGTTTAATAAATTAATAGATTTCGATATTACAAAAATAGATTTTTTGCAAATATTGTGGAATTTTCTAACTTTTTAATTACTAAATGTTATTTTTTTACATTAAATTGAATGGCTTTCTAACATCTATATTTCAAATTTTAAAAAATATTGTTAAAAAAAATTAAAATTTTATTTTATTTTTTTACGATAAATTTACTTTTTTTAATAGACAATGTTTAATTTTTATTTTTCAAACATTTAAAAAATAAAACGTTTTACATATGTAAATATCAATATATCGAATTTAAAATAAAATAAAAATTTTATTTTTTTTTTACGATAAATTTACCTTTTTAATACACATACTTTTATTTTCATTTCTGAAACATTTAAAAAGCAACAAAAATAATTTTAAAATAAAACGTTTCACATTTATTTTGATTTTTTTTTGTTCAATAGATTTTAAAAATAAAATTAAAATAGTTTTTTTTTGCAAATATTGTGAAATTTTCAAAATTTTTAAATTCCTAAATGTTTATTTTTCAAAAATTAAATTGAATGGCTTTTTAATATCAATATATCAAATTTAAAAAAAAATCAATTAAAAATAAATTTACTTTCAAATTTAAAAAAATAAAAAAATAATTTTATTTTCTACGATACATTTTTTTTAATGCACATAGTTTTGTTTTTATTTTTGAAACGTTTAAAAAGCAACAAAAATAATTATTAAAATAAATCGTTTTACATTTATTTTAATATTTTTTGTTCAATAGATTTTGATAATACAAAAATAGATTTTTTTTGCAAATATTGTGAAATTATCTAATTTTTTAAATTTGTAAATGTTAAATTGAATGGCTTTGTAATATCAATATGTATATCAAATTTTTAAAAATAAATTTAAAAAAATATATATTATTTACGATAAATTTACTTTTGTATGTGTATTAAACATACTTTTATTTTTATTTTTGAAACATTTAAAAAACTACAAAGATAATTTTTTAAATAAAACGTTTTACATTTTTTTAATATTTTTTGTTTAATAGATTTTGATTTTAATTTTGTTTAATAAATTAGTAGATTTTGATTTTGAAATAGTGTGAAATTTTCTAATATTTCAAATTTCTAATAGTTAATTTTTTACATTAAATTGAATGGCTTTGTAATACCAGTATTTTAAATTTAAAAAAAATTGTTAAATAATTTTATTTTTTACGATAAATTTACTTTTTTAATGAACCGTGCATTAAAAAAGTAATTTTATCTTAAAAAATAAAATAAAATTTTTATATATCATTCAATTTTTGAATGTTTAAAATTGAATCTTTGTTTTTGAAACATTAAAAAACGAAAATGAGTTTTGAAATAATTTTTTTTTTCAATAAATTAACAGATTTTGATATTACGAAAATAGATTTCTTTGCAAATTTTCTAATTTTTTAAATTTCTAAATGTTTTTTGAATTAAATTGAATGGCTTTGTAATATCACTATTTCAAATTTAAAAATAAAAATTTTATTTTATTTTTTACGATAAATTTACATTTTTAATACACTTACTTTTATTATTATTTTTGGAACATATAAAAAACAACAAAGATCATTTTTATAATAAAAACATTTATGTTTATTTTAATAAATTAACAGATTTTGATATTACAAAAATAGATTTTTTTTGCAAATATAATAACTTTTTAAATTTGTATATATTAATTTCTTAAAAATTAAATTGAATCTCTTTGTAATATTAATATATCAAATTTAAAAAAATAAATCTTTTATTTTATTTTTTACCATAAATTTACTTTCATATCAAATTTAAAAAAATTAAATAATTTTATTTTCTACGATACATTTACTTTTTTTTAATGCACATAGTTTTATTTTTATTTTCGAAACGTTTAATTTTTTAAATAAAACGTTTTACATTTATTTTAATATTTTTGGTTTAATAAATTAGTAGATTTTGATATTACAAAATAGATTTTTCTCAAATATTGCGGAATTCTCTAATTGTTTAAATTTATAAATGTCAATTTTTTTGAAAACTAAATTGAATGGCTTTGTAATATCAATATATCAAATTTAAAAAAATAAATTATAAATTAAAAATTAATTTTATTATTTGCGATAAATTTACTTTTTTTTAATATACATACTTTTATTTTGATTTTTGAAACATTTAAAAAACAACAAAAATAATATTTAAAATAAAACGTTTTATATTTATTTCAATATATTTTGTTTAATAAAATAATAGATTTTGATATTACAAAAATAAATGTTTTTTACAAATATTGTGAAATTTGTAAATTTTTTAAATTTGTAAATTTTGTCTAAATTAAATTTAAATAGCTTTGTAATAATCAAAATATCAAATTTAAAACAATAAAAATGTTTATTTAATTTTTTACTATAAATTTTTTTTAATACACATTGTTTAATTTTTATTTTTGAAACATTTAAGAAACAACAAGAAATATTTTTAAAATAATACGTTTTACATTTATTTTAATATTTTTTGTTTAATAAATTAACATATTTTGATATTACTTACATTTTTTTGCTAATGTTGTGAAATTTTCTAATTTAAAAAATTCTAAATGTTAATTTTTTAAAAAAATTAAATTTCTTTGTCTTTGTAATATCAATATGTATATTAAATTTAAAAAAAAATAAATTAAAAAAAAATTTATTAAAAAATATAAAAATTTTATTTTATTTTTTACGATAAATGTACTTTATTTAATACACATACTTTTAATTTAATTTTTGGAACATTTAAAAAGCAACAAAAATAATATTTAAATCAAAACGTTTCACATTTATTTTAATATATTTTGTTTAATAAATTAGTAGATTTTGATAATATAAAAATAGATTTTTATTTATTAAAAAATAAAATGTAGTTAAAAAAATGAAAATTTTAATTTATTTTTTACGATAAATTTACTTTTTTAATACACGTACTTTTATTATTAATTTTGAAACATATGAAAAACAACAAAAATAATTTTTAAAATAAAACGTTTTACATTTATTTTAATATTTTTTGTTTAATAGATTTTGATAATATAAAAATTGATTTTTTTTGCAAATATTGTGAAATTTTCAAATTTTTTAAATTTCTAAATGTTATTTTTTTACATTAAATTGAATGGCTTCATAATATCAATATTTAAAATTTAAAAAAAAGTTAAATCATTGAAAATTTTATTTTATTTTTTACTATAAATTATTTTTTTTAAATACACATTGTTTAACTTTTATTTTTGAAACATTTAAAAAACAACAAAAATAATTTTTAAAATAAACCATTTTACACTTATTTTATTATTTTTTGTTTAATCGATTTTGTTATTACAAAAATAGATCTTTTTGCAAATACTGTAGAATTTTCCGATTTTTCAAATTTTCTAATTGTTCATTTTTTACATTAAATTGAGTGGCTTTGTAATATCAATATTTAAAATGTAAAAAAAAGTTAAAAAAATTAAAATTTTAATTTATTTTTACGACAAATTTACTTTTTTAATATACAAATTCTTTTATTTTTACTTTTGAATAATTATTATTTACAATATTCGAAAATATTTCATTTTATTTCTCAGAATTATATTATTTAACTTTTTCTGTTATCTCCTAATATTTCGTAAATTTTGTTGGCACTTTGCAATTTTTTATTCTATGCATATTGCATTTATCGACATTCTAAAAATACTTCATGTTATTTTTAAACATTTTCTAACTTCTTTTTTGACATTCTGGTAACATTTAATTTCAATTATCGATATTTTGACATTTTTTGCAATTTATCGAATTTTTCCAACTTTAGTTGCTTTATCAACATTTAACAAAAATTTTTCAACGTCCTGCAACTGCTTTCTTACATTTATTGGCAAATGATAGATGCTTTTTCTCATATTAAGTGATTGTTTATTAGATTGTTCGATCTATTTCAAAAATTTTTTTGCACATCTTGTCATATATCTCGAAATTTTACACATATTTAATAATATTTTGCATTTCTTTACAGTAGACATTGTTTTACAATTTATTTTGCAGAATTTGGACCCCACATTTCGCGTGATTGCCACCTTGCTATTGGTAATACGGTATTGCGAGTCTCGTTTTCTGGAGTTTGTAGTAAATTGCTATAATTTTTACGTACATACACATAACATTAACTTAATTGGACGCAGAATTTAAGCAATACACATTTAAGTAATTTATGCTAATAAGAACACACTGTTGAAAACCACTAAGTAGGCTTACAGACCGCTAATTTAATAAATATAATTATATGGGTACAATAATTTATTTAATGGATTCAGTTATTTGGGTTTTATCATCGAATCATTAGCAACAAAAATGTTTTAAAATACAACGTAAAGTAGCTTACATTTTCATTTTTGAAAAAGTTTACTAAAAAATTGGTGTCCCACTGAAACACAATTTTCAGCCGAAACCGTAATCGAAACCGAAATTTATGTAGATTAAATAATTGAAGGGTTTCTTGTTATAATAATTTTAAAATTACTGTTCTAGATTTTTTGATTGTTGTAACCCATTTCCTCGCCCGACTAAAGTTTATAGACCGGATTTTTTTTAGATTAAAAGCTTAATATTTAGTTCAAAATTTTGTTTGCGGTTTACTTTTTTTGATTTTATTTCAAAATAATTTCCGAACATTAAAATTTGTATTTAATCCTAAGGAATTTTAAAGGCTCTGATCAATAAGAGATGTTTTAAAAATAATTTAAAATGTTTTTTAGACATTAACATTTTTCTTTCGTCCTACAAAATTTTCTAGACTTTTTATTGCTCAATAACAGAAAATAATTGTTTAAACATTTTAAGTCATCCAAGGATTACTTTTTTGTTTTGTATCAAAATTGTTTCCAATCATTAAAATTTGTATCTCTTCCTGAAGGATTTTAAAGTTTTTGGGCATTTTGAGACACCTAATAACTCTTTTGTCTACAACTTAGTTTCTTTGTTTTTCTTGCAATTTTTTCAGAACCAATAAATTTTAATTTTTTCCTAAGGAATCTTAGTCGTTCATCATTTTGAGTCATTTTATTAACTTTTTATGTCATTATATAGTAGCTACAAAATAACTTTGTTCCTTTGCTTGCAAAAATCTTTTTTGGACATACCACTTTCTTTATAAGGCATTTTACAGTCTTTGATTATTTTGAGACGCAAGATTTTAATTTTAAAGCTTTTTATCATTCAACTTGTTAAGTTATTATAAATTATCTACAAATTAGTTTTTCTTGCAATGTTACAAATTTCAATGTTTTCGAATTTTAAAATCTTTTTCGTTTCTATTGCAAAATTCTTTTTGCAACATTCAAATTTCAATTCCTCCCTTAGGAATTTTAAAGTCTTCATTAACTTTTTAAGTCACTATAAATTATGTACAACTTTTTGTTTTTCTTGAAAATATTTAAAAAAAAAAAAAATTTCCCAATGAATTTTAAAATCTTTTATCATTTCAGACACTATATTAAATGTTATTAAAAATTGCTTACAAGTTAGCTTTTTTGGGCAAAATTCTTTTTGGGACATACAAATTGCATCTTCTTCCTAAGGAATGTTAAAGTTTTTGATAATTTTGAGACGCTTCATTAACTTTTAAGTAACTATAGATGATCTACAAATTAGTTTATTTGTTTTTCTTGTAATTTTGTTCGTAGAACATACAAATATCAATTTTTTTCCAAGGGATTTTAAAATCTTTCATTTTTTCAGACACAATATTAACTTTTTATGTTATTATACATTCTCAGAATGTCAAAAAGCTTTAAAATTGAAATAAAATGTTTTAAAATAATCAAAGACTTTAAAATTCCTTTGGAAGAAATTGAAATTTGTATGTCCCTAAAAGAATTTTGTTAAACTTAAATTCAATTTATAATAACGTAAAACATTAATATGGTGTCTGAAATGATAAAATTCCTTAAGAAAAAATTAAAATTTATATGTTCTAAAAAAACTAAATTGTAGACAATCTATAATTACTTAAAAAGTTAATAAAGTTTTTCAAAATTATCAAAAAAATTCCAAAGGAAGAAATTGCAATTTGTATGTCCCAAAAAGAATTTTGCACAAAAAAAGCTAGCTTATAAATAATTTTTAATATCATAAAACGTTAATATAGTATCTGAAATGATAAAAGACTTTAAAATTCCTCAGGAAAAAATTTAAATTTATATGGTCTAAAAAACTAAGTTGTAAACAATTTATAATTAGTTAAAAAGTTAATAGTTTCTCAAAATTCTCAAAAAAATTCCTTGTGAAGAAATTGAAATTTGTATATCCTAAAAAGAATTTCACACCAAAAACCTAGATTGTAAACAATTTATAATATCATAAAACGTTAATATAGTGTCTGAAATGATAAAATAAAATTAGTATGTTCTAAAAAATTAAGTTCTAGACAATTTATAATGATTTGAAAAGTTAATAAAGTTTCTCAAAATTACCAAAAAAAAAAATCCTTAAGAAGAAATTGAAATTTGTATGTCCTAATAAGCTATGTTGTAGACAATCTATAATTACTTAAAAATTTAATAAAGTTTTTCAAAATCATCAAAAGAAAATTCTTAGGAAGAAAATACAATTTGTTTGTATCAAAAAGATTTTTACACAAAAAAGGCTAACTTGTAAACACTGTTTACAAGTTTGTATGTAATGGTATTTGTGATTCTCTTAAAAATGTGACCGGTATTTACCTAGCAATCTCTGTTTCAATCCTTCTTACGTAGCAGTAACCACTGCATGTTTTTTTATAGTAGTATTTGTATTTGTTGGATTTTACCCAATTGGCTATCGACCTCAAAATCCTTCAACCGTGTTTAATGTAGGTTGTGTTTTAAAATATTCTGTGTATAAAATGAATGTCTCTCAAACACGCAGTCAACATGTTAAAATTACAACTCTGTATTACAATTTTCATTGATGCTTTGTTTCTTTTTTTAGACTGTATAGCGAGGAAGATGGCAAAAATTTGCCCGATTCAACGCCACCGGAAATGACCCGGACCAACTTAACTTACGTCGTATTGCAGTTAAAAGTTTTTTATTTTTCAAGTCCACCGCCCGTGCAGAATTTGAAAAGTATGAAAATGATAAACTTTAAAATACTTCAGGAAAAAAAATCAAAATTTGTATGTTCTAAAAAACTAAGCTGTAGACAATCTATAATTACTTAAAAAATTTCTCAAAATTATCAAAAAAATTCCTTAGGAAGAAATTGAAATATGTATATGTCCCAAAAAGAATTTTGCAAGAGTTACAAAATAGTTGACAATTTATAGTGACTTAAAAAGTTCATAAAGTGGTCTCAAAATGATGAAAGACTTTAAAATTCCTTAGAAAGAAATTAAAATTTATAGATTCTTTAAAAAAATTGCAAGAAAAGCAGACGAACTAAGTTGTGGATAATTAATAATTCTTTAGTTTGTTGGTAAAATGGCAAAAATGTCAAAAGACTTTAAAATTCCTTAGGAAGAATTTAATATTTGTATGTACCAAAAAGAATTTAACACAAAATAGCTAACTTGTAAACAATTTATATATTAATAATATCATAAAACGTTAATATAGTGTCTTATATATCGTTGATAAAATGGCCAAAAATGTCAAAAGACTTTAAAATTCCTTAGGAAGAAATTAAAATGTGTATGCTCCAAAAAGAATTTTGAAACAAAAACAAAAGAACAATGTTGTAGACAATTTATAGTGACACCAAAAGTAGTGTCTGAGATTGATTGAAGACTTTAAAATTCCTTAAGAATTTGTATGCCCCAAAAAGAATTTTGCAAGAAACACAAGAAAGCTAAGTTGTTGACAATTTAAGTAACTTAAAAAGTTAATAAAATGATGAAAAACTTTTAGATTCCATAGAAAGACATTAAAATTTATAGATTCTAAAAAAAAGCTGCAAGAAAAACAGAGGAACTAAGTTGTAGACAATTAATAATGACACCAAAAAATAGTGTCTGAAATTGATTGAGGAGTTTAAAATTCTTTGGAAATTTGTGTGTTGTTGACAATTTATGTTGACTCAAAAAGTACAAATTTTAATGCTTGGAAACAATTTTGAAATAAAACAAAAAAGTAAGCTTTGGATTTAAAAAAAAATTATGTTATTGAGCAATAAAAAGTTTGGAAAACTTTGCAGGATGAAAGAAAAATGTTAACCTCCAAAAAAACATTTTTTTTAAACGTCTCTTATTGAAAAGTGACTGTGTTCCTAAGAAAAAAATACAAATTTTAATGTTTGGAAAAGAATTTTGAAATATATACAAAGGAAGTAAGCCTTGGATGACTAAAAATGATTTATATTTACTTTTTATTGCTCGATAACAGACAATTTAATTATTAAATTTTCTGTTATTGAGCAATAAAAAGTGTTGAAAATTTTGTAGGAAGAAAGAAAAATGTTAACGTCCAAAAAAGCATTTTTTTAAACGTCTCTTATTGATCAGAGACTTTGTTCCTAAGGAAAAAATACAAATTTTAATGTTTGTTAAAAATCTTCGCAATAAACAAAAAGGAAGTGTTAACTAAGCCTTGGATGACTTAAAATGATTTAAACTTGCATTTTATAGCTCAACAACAGACAATTTAATAATTAAATTGTCCGTTATTGAGCAATAAAAAATCTACAAAATTTTGCAGGAAGACAGAAACATGTTAATGACCAAAAAGGCATTTTGAAAAAAAAACATCTCTTATTGATTAAATTAAATCAAATTTTAATTATAGATAATAATGTCCTTTAGACGATAATACACATAGATTGGGTGGCAATAAGACTTTTTTTAATTGCCAATTATTTATTCATACAAATATGGCAAACGTTTGGGTGAACAGACACCTTCTTCAGCGCCACAACAAAATAAAAGAGATAACACAAACACAGAATAAATTATAATAAAACTTAAAACTAAAATAAATAAAGTAAATTATTATTTAATTAAACATATCAAAAAAATTTATTAGGGACTTAAAAGTTCATTAAGAAAAGAAGGAAACTCAGACAGATGGACGGACGGACGGACAGACGGACAGACGGACAGACGGACAGACGGACATACAGACGGACGTTTTTCTAAAAACCATCTAGATTGACTCAGGCGACCTCAAAATTGATCTTTCCGTTGAAATGTCGATTTTAAAATTTCGAGGTGGGACTTATATATTATAGTTTTCCATTAGGAAGGAAAAGTAAAAACCTCAAAACATCTTTGGATATACTATAGCTCAGTGGTTCTCCAAAATTGTTGTCTTGCGGCATACTGAAATTTTTAAATAAAGTCTACGGAACCCCAATTAATATAATTATATAATTATCTTTTTTTTACTTTTACATAGTTAGTTATATATAGTTTGAAAAGATATAAAAAAAAGTAATTTAAAGGTTGGTTTATCGATCTCTTTTGGTTAGTTCACATCATGTTCTTCACCTCCAATTTTTGTTGCATCTTTCATTTTCTTCTTCAGACATTCTGGTAAGATTTGCATTAATTTCTCAGTTTGAAAAATTGAAAAAAAAACATACTTTTTTGCTCACTTTCCTGCTTCGAAACTTATTTTTTCACAATTTTGTAAATAGTTATTTCAATAATATTCGAATTTCCCATATCGGCCGGCATAATTTAACGGACGGAGATATATATTCTTAAATTTTTTATTAGTTAAATGTTTTGTCATCAATCTTATTGTATTCTATAACTTATATTTCCAATAGTATTTGGTAAAATTGCGTCGATTTATTAAATTTTTTAAATGCACCATTTTCCAATAAAACCATGATAACAAACAGAAGACGCTAGCCAAGTTCCCTATCGACCTCCGCTTATATCGAC
>JARJEC010145007.1:0-22123 GCA_030264575.1 Tachinus sp. AB-2021 | reverse complement strand
CTTGATCTCTAGTGCAATTATAAAATTTATGAAGAAAGAAGATGAGGCAAGGAGTAAATAGAGGAATCTGGGCAAATCCTTGAATATCATAGAGTAACCTTGGATAAAGCAAGGCCGATATTCCACCATACCCAGAAATGCTTAAGGTAACCAAGAACTACAGCATATTTTGGCCACCGGGGTCTTCATTGAAGATTGTTTCTTTTCTGAACTAAAAAATACCGTAAATATTACAAAAACATCTTGGGTGGATTAATGGTCCAATTATTCGATTAATTATTAGCTGGGTGAGTGGTTGGGCCACTATTATTTGAACTACACATGCGAACTATTAATACTTATAACCCGCCCACCCACCCAGCCGCTTACTAACCAATTAATTGGATAAAAACCTTTCTTTTGCTGTTAAATATTACAAAAACATCTTGGGTGGATTAATGGTCCAATTATTCGATTAATTAATAGCTGGGTGGGTGGGTGGGGCACTATTATTTGAACTATCCGCGCGAACTATTAATACTTATAACCCGCCCACCCACCCAGCCACTTACTAACCAATTAATTGGATAATAAACCTTTCTTTTGCTGTTAAATATTACAAAAACTTTTTCAGGTAAAGGATAATTCGTATTTGCGCAAACCTTCTTTTGGATAATAAGAAAAACTGTTGATCCCGTGTACTGTCTATCCAGATGTTGCATGCACTTTCTTTAACCAAATATTTCCGAATTTCCTTAATTCCCAGATGTGGCTAACCTCTGCCGTCGGTGATTAGTCTCAAGAAGAGGACAGAAATAGACAGAAGTTAAATAATGCATTGAAGAAGATGATGGCAAATTTGGAAATAGTTATTATCTAGATTATATTGCAATCTGTACTTCAAAACAAATACCAGATAGTAAAAATATAAATGTAAAATAATTAAGGTTTAACTGATTACCACACTGTTCGCCCTACTTTCCGATTACACACCAATAAAAAAAATACAAGAACGATAATATTTAAATATTTTTACATGGTTTTACAATATATAATATAGAGATATTAATAACCTAGTAAAAAGAAAAGAAAAACGAGCAGACATAAGAGCATACAAAGGATGGAACATAGTAGATTACCTAAGCAAATACTGGAATGGACACCCTTTGGAAGAAGAAGAAGAGGGAGGCCGAGAACTAGTTGGAGAGAGGGAGTGGATAACGAGATGAAGGAAAGAGACATACCAGATAACTTATGGAACGGTAGAGAACAGTGGAGGTTGGGAATCGGAAGACGGCGTAGAACGTTATAAACCGATGATATATATATATATATATATTATAGGCTATCTCGGAATCTAAAAATGTTCGAGCATTTTTTTAGATTAGTCCATTGGCAGTAAACAAATTTTTAATCATTATTATTTTAAATCAGCCGTTTCCTATAATGGCTGACTCCTGTTTATTTCTAAATTTACTGAAACAAGAATAACACATCTTATTGTGTCGTAATCAGTATTTTTCAGACTTTATTATTTTTTTTTAGATATTTCAACAACTTTATTTTTAAATAGAAACTATAGTGCACTAGATGTTCATAAAAAGTTAAATTTTATCCTTCAACGATTTTTAAATAAATTTTCAAACTAAAAATTAAATAGGACAAAAATAGATTTTGGAGATTTTTTCGAATTATTTTTTTGTATTGTTTTGAGAATTAATTTTTGTTGCGTTTCACTTGCGAACTTCGAAAATCGTTACTTGTGGAAAATTTCACCTTATTGTGAAACAAATGAATCTTCCATCATTCCATTTTGAAATAAATGTTTCAAAAATTTACCTTGGGTTCGATCCCCACGATTGAACCCACAATCTTTGGATGTTATGTCCACTGCTTTACCAATTGAGCTACGGATGTATCTCAATTGGCATTGGTTTTATGTTCTACAACCACGTTGAACTCAATTGTTGAAACATCCATTACATGATATGCTTACACATATACAATTGTGTACATGTCTAGTCTATGCCAGCACAACACACAGACATTTTTGGCGGCGACGTTTAAAACGTTTAAAAAATGTACCTTTTTTCAATTGGTACAGAGAGAGAGAGAGAGAGAGTCGACATGCTCTCTCTACCAATTGACTTCGACGTGGTTGTAGAACATAAAACCAACCAATGCCAATTGAGATATAGTAGGTTAATTGGTAGAGCAGTGGACATGAAAACCAAAGGTTCTGAGTTCGATCCCCACCTAAGGTGAATTTTTGAAAGTGGTAATTATTTAATAATTAAAATATTCTAATCTCAACTTAGGCTCCATTTAAAAATTTAAATTGTAAATAATTATTATTTACAATATTCGTATAAACAAAAGATTATTTGATTAATTCATTTACCTGTTTTAATTATTTTGTTATTCAAATATTTTTTGTCAATTTATGAAAAATTGTATTTTTGTGCTAATATTGGAAATAGTTATGTATTTACATAAAAGTCAGCAAACTGACACATTACACTGTCTAGCAGTTATGTTGAAATGCAATGTACTTTGTGCTGGGTATTTAAAACTCTTAATCAAGTTCGAAATTGTACGCACATATGTTGTATTATTTTTTTTCGGAAATCGTAAAAAATCGGAATTTTAAAATACAACCAAAAATTTAATAAAAAAATAAATAAACGTGTCTTGTAAAGTTATTATGTATCGTAAATAAGCAGGAAAATGTCATAGAAATTACTATTTTCGGAAAATATGTTATTGATAGAATGAGTATAAGGAGAGAGCTAGAAATACTATTTTATAATACAGGGTATTTTAAAATAATAGACATTTCTATTATTAATACAGGGTTGTTCAAAATAATGGACATATTTAGATATGCTATGCAGGCTTACCGAATATAATGGACATTATGGTTTTTTAAAGTAATGCAGAAATGTGGATATTCCGATATTATATATCTTATACAGGGTTGTCCATAATAGTTGACACATAGATAGATATTTAATGAATTTTGACTTTATATATTTTATGTAAAGTTGTCCAAAATAATGGACATATTTAGAAATTGATGATTTTTTTGCAAAAATAATCCGTATTTATATATTTTATTCAGAATTATTTACAATAATGGACATTTTAGATATGTGATAATAGACATATTCAAATATTATTTATTTTTATTATGCTGAATTTTATCCACACACTACAGGTGTATATATATATAAAACAGTATAAACCATGAAAAGTAATGTTCTGGACATTACATAATATATCTACATAAAAAATTATTTATTTTTGAAATTGCGAGTTTAAAGCAACAAAAGAAACTTTAAATGCGATTATCTTGACAAAAAAGGTATCTAGCCTTATTATCTCAAGCCCTTCTAATGTGAGGCACAGAATGAGTTTTTTAACTAAAACTTCTTTGGGGATGATTTTTTAAGCTACCAGCAGACGAATGCAACGTTTAATGGCGTAAATGCAATGCGTTGTTGGTTGTGGTTGGTGGGTCGTGGGTCAGATTTAATTATTTATAATGTAAACGATTGAGTAGTAATGGAAATTTTATAAAAAAAATGTAGTATTCAAAATTTTTCTTCTAGTGTGTTGTCCATGCATTATTAAGTGCTGATTTTTGTTTGTAGCTTTTATATTATTTAGAAACTTGCTACACCTTGAGAAAATTTAGATTTAAAATAAAATTATCTAATAATATTTCAAACATAATTTATATTACAGAACTGTTTCACACGGAAAGGTCACACGTGCGGAACCTGAAGGTATTAGAAAAGGTCTTTCGCAGAAATATAGTCCAATGTAAAGTTCTGACGGAACCCGAACAGAAGCTAGTGTTTGCCAATTTAGTAGATATATTAAGTATACATAATCAATTCAATTCCGTTATGAAAAACAAACGTAAAGAAAATCATGTTGTTGGGAATGTTGCTGATATACTTCTCAACATGGTAAGCTGTAATTATTTAAAAAATTTGCTTTGTCTAATGCGTATGATCGTTTACAGTTTGATGGTGAAATGGGAAATAATTACTGCAATGCAGCTGCCAAATTTTGTGAGAAACAACACCAAGCCTTAGAATTTATTAAAGAGAAACGTAAAAAGGACTCTAAATTTGAAAGTGTAATAACTAACTGTGAAAAAGAGAATATATGTCGACGGCTGCCATTTCAAGGATTCTTACCACATGAGATGCAAAGGCTGTCGAAATATCCTCTGCTACTAGAAAGGCTGATAAACTGTGAACAGAAACCTTCGTCTGATAGTTGTAACGCCGAACTTGATAAATTGAAGCTGGCCTTAGAGAAATCAAAACAGATTTTAAATAGGGTCAATGAAGCTGCAAAATTGGCATACAATAAGAGCCGTTTGGAGGATATTAAAAATCATTTAGAGTCTGGTAATTTTGAACGCCAAGAACATTTTAATGAATTTAAGGTAAGTTTTTGTTTTAAAATACTTAATGTTAGAACAAAATTAATATTTAATTGTCTATTGCAGAATTTTGATTTAGCAACTTATACACTAATTCATGAAGGCACAATTACGTTAAAAAGACAAAACAAAAACCCTCTGCAAGTACATATGTTATTATTAGAAGAGGCTGTGATACTACTTCAAAAGGAAGGAGAACGTTATACATTAAAATTCTTTCATGCTAGTAATCAAGTTTTATCACCTATTATTAGAATGTCAAATGTGATTTGCAGAAAAAATGCAGCAGGTAAGATTCATTTTCAGTTATTTTTATAATATTCTAGGTTATGTATGATTAAATAAATTTGTTTGTGTTAATAGATTTTTGGTCATATATTCACGGTTACAAACGTGGATACTTTTTACACGCCACTTCCGCATATAACGATTAATGTTAATTTGTTAATATATCTATTGTATTTTTCAACAATCTTTGTTAGAAATAAGCTTGTAGTAAAATTTTTATTGATTTTTTTTAGGCAAGTTTCAGCAAAGTAATTATATTGCATTTTATCTGGTTTAATGTTATATTAACTGATTTATATAATTATATATTATAAAGTTTTCAGAAGCAAAGCTACTATTATAATTTTATAAACAGTTAGAATCTTTTTAAAAATAGAACTTGATAACAAACAGCATGTCAATAACAACTATTTTCTAATCCGTAATTACTATTTGCTAAATAACTTCTGTATAAACATCTTAAGCATTTTTTGTTATGTGAAACAGAGCAGAGGTTTTTCAGATCATTAAAACGGGCAAAGTCAACTTAAATTTGAGCGAAAAAATTATTTCTAAAATCATTTTTATCATTTTGATTCTATGGCCTCATTTTTAGCACTAGTTTGAATCTATTTAGTTGAATATCAATAATCTTGATATTATAAAAATACTTTTGAATTAGACACAGTATTACAAGCAGACTCGTATATTTATTAGTTATAAGTATTGAAAGTATAGAATGACTACTTTATTAATTTTTATATTTTGTCAATCTTAACTTAAAATTTTATTTTATTACAGATTTTGTTACGTTATTTCTGGTGAGCAATGCTGCAAATAATAGTCAAATGTATGAAATACAATGTAGAGATGCCAGTGAAAGAAAAATGTAAGTTATAATGTTTATTATATTAGCTTAATCAGCATAATAAAATAC
Source organism: Tachinus sp. AB-2021 (assembly GCA_030264575.1). Classification (NCBI taxonomy): domain Eukaryota; kingdom Metazoa; phylum Arthropoda; class Insecta; order Coleoptera; family Staphylinidae; genus Tachinus; species Tachinus sp. AB-2021. The sequence goes on along the minus strand of JARJEC010145007.1, from coordinate 16,481 downwards.
TGATGTATCATAATGAAATATCATATAACTCCAATGATGCAAAACTGTTTAATTATGGGAGTTGTTTCCTACTAGAGATTTTAGCAATTATACGATTCTTTGATGAGACATTTACGACCCATTAGTAATAACCTATTTCTAATGTAAATTTTCTGTTTAATTCAAATATGAAATCAAAAATTATTTTTGATTTGTAGTGTGCATAAGTGAAAAAAATAAATCAAACGAATTAGTGACCTTTTATGATAAATATTTAATAAAAATTTCATAAATAGTAGTAGTAATATAATAGTCAGTCAACACATTCGACACTAAGTCAAACGAAATCGGTTGTAAACATGTGTTTTATATAAAAGAAAATGAACCCAAACAAAATATTGTTTCTTATAAGGTTCAGAAAAACGACCAATCAGAATTCGGCAGTAGAAAAATTAGAATGCGATGACGAATTTGCTCTCTATAATAGTGCTAATAGTTTGATTGACAAAAGTTACATTACATCTTACGCAATTCAGATGCATGTAGTGAAAGTAGCTCACAAAATGAAAGAAATGAGATAAAAACGCACAAAATGTGTTAATGCTATTGAAAAATATTTGCATATTGTGTCCAAAGTTATTATGTTTTAAAAATAGCCACAAATATTGATCGATATTTGATTCTACATTTTTTAGTTAAAATAAATAAACTAAATTAATTGCTTTGTTTTTCCTTTTTATAAGCTAAATAACGTTTGTACTTGTGAGGTAATTTAATACAAAAAAGTACTTGTAATTATAATCTGACAAAAAATTAGAATAAACATTTTGGTTTTATTTTAATTAAAAGTTACATAGAAGATGTAAACCAAATTTGTTTATTGTCTTTGGGGACCGTCCCCGTTTATATCGAAAGTTGTATATTGGTCTCCGGAGACCGTCAATGCATTAGGATGTACTTAACTTATTTTAACAACGCAGCCAACATATTAGTTCAAACTAATTTGTTAATTAATTTTAATTGGTGATGCCGCCGGAACGGGAATATTTAAAAGATTTGATTCTGGTTGCACTGTTTTTTTTCTCAAAATAAATAAAAGCCAAACAAGAAATTTAAAAAAAATTAACTCATTTTCAATTAACTTTTTTATTTACAATACTTTTTTGATGAGCTCACTTCACAAATATTTGGTTATTATAATTATCAGTTGTCATAATAATAACTAAATTTTTGTAGAACAGTTTGCAACCGTTATGAAAACATTTTTTTCGAGATTATTTCAAAAACTATTACACTTTTAGTTTCAAGTCGAGGCGGCATTATATACTTACTAGCCGCCAATAGCAAATATGAACAATAAAACCACTTGTGACTCAGTTAGTCAGCCGATATTGTCAGTAAATATCAACGTATGATTTTTTACTGACAATAGCAGCCGGCTAGCTAGGTCGCACGTGTCTTTATTATTTATTTTTGCTATTGGCTGTTCGTTTCTATATATATATATCTATAATATCTCTTCGTCTTGACACTAAAAGTTTTATAGTTTTTTTAGATCCGGCCGGATCCGGTCTTGGATCCGACGCTACAAGTAATAAAAATAATAATTTAAGTTAGTCCCTATAAAGCGAAGTGGAAACTAAGACTCTTTCTTAGACTATGAACAGGTCTAGAAAAACATTTTTTTTAATTCCTAGAAAGTGTGTCTAAGATCATTTTTAAACATAAGATATAAAAGCGAACTTTCCAACCTTAATTTTTTTGGAAGTGACTTGTTTCCGTTAGGTCAATCCTACACAGTCGTGCTGAGTAGGTTGGAACCGCTTCTTCCGGCATTACTAAGCGCGGCCCTAGCTTATTATGATAGAACACTTATCTCCAGTCTCTCTTTTGTCTGCTCCTTTTTTGTTCCCCATAAGCTCAATGATGTTGCGAACACTTAGCAAGTAGTTTCTGTTTATAATGATTTTTACCTTCTTAGTACAGGTATAAACGATGAAAGATTGTTAAGTACTAATTTAAAGTGGGGGTACTTTAGTCCTAGTAGACTGCTAATGTTAATGACAATTCCAACAGAGCCCCATTTTGTTTTCTGCATATTTTTTCAGATGTTGATGAAAATCTATTCAGCACAGGTGGTATTGTAGTGGCTAGACAGAAGTTGGTTAGTTAAGATTTTTTGCCAAAATTATTATTGCCTAATGGTACACAGAAAGTATGGTCTTTGGCGCATGCTGACAATATCGTGATTGTTGCTATAGAAGCAAACAGAATAGACGGGATGATTGGAACTCCACAAAAATATTTTAAAAAGAAATGTTTAGAAGTTAATGTAAAAGAGACAAAGATAATGATGTTTACGAAAGAAGGACGACGAAATGGGGTTCTAGGACTATAAATTACAAATTGCGCCCGCATTTTTATGCCAATAAACAACATAGCGTTAAAATAAAATAAAAGAAAAGAAATTATTTATATTTAAATTGAACTGTATCATTTCTAGGCCGAAAGGCATGAAATAAACGGAGTAAAGAAGTACTCGTCTCTCCATTAAATTTTGGTTATCAATAAATAGGACACTTAATATGGTTCCTTCCCACTTGTTAGTTTTGCCAGATGAATCAGTATGACTACCACCACCACCACAAGTAGTATAGCTCGTGTAAAGATAGCTTGGTAGCACTGCTATTCTAATCGAACACGATGACATCCACGATGTCATCGCCTGCTCACTGTTTGTGTCAACATGTTTAATTTTTTATTCAAGTTTTTGACTACTTAGTATTTTCCTTTTTAGAGTATACTCATCTGTTGGAGTTTTTCTGCTCCTAGCGTTCAGTCTTTTTTGTCTAGCAAATCCAATTCTTCTAAGCGCTTATTTTATTAGGTTGTCTATATATCTATTGAGAATTCCATAGCCAATATTAAGCTTCTGTATACAACATAATATATTGTATAAATCTGGGCATTGCTCGTACCCTGTGAAACACCACAAGTAATTAATACGTTTTTTTTTTAATAATTATGGTACAATCTTTTAAGTTTTATGTATTTATAAGATACTGAATATTATACTTCTGTCCCTGAAAAGAAACCATTTTGCAGTGAACAGAGAAAACATATTTTCTACGTTAATCATGCTGCATGTCTCTCTTGTTTTTCTAGACATTTCCAGCAGTTTAAAAGCGCGACTGGATGCTGCACAAACCTGCCTTTTTTATTTCATTAAACAACAGCTTGAGTTGTTTGGGACTGTTTCAAAATATGTTATTGCAAGAAGCTTTTGTTGCTAGTGTTGTGATGTTTATGTTGCTATTTGCGGGTAGGTCTTTTCCATTTTCATCTTTTTGATATAAGTTGTGGCCACGGTTTTCTTGTTCACTTTGCCTTTTTTCAGGCATCACGCAGTGTTTATGCTTGACTGCATCACTTATTGCCCAACCTTGCACTTTTGCTGACAAATTTTGTAAGTACATAGTAATAATTACATGAGACTTTTTGCCGTTTAAGTAATAGGTACTACATCTATTTGTCTTATTAGAGCCCTATATTCATTATTTTTAGTCTTAAATTAGTTTTATGCAATAATATGTTAGGTGGACCAAAAAGTAATGTTGTTTTTTAGCACCAAATACTATTTTATAAAGAAAAAATGTAAACTATAAACCAAAAAGACTATCAATGTTATTATTTATCATTATGCGTCCTAGTAAAGGTTAGATTTTTATACATTAAATATCTTCAATAAATATTGTTTTTTTGCTTTAAATCTGCAAAATATTAATAAATATCGTAAAATGAAGTACATTATAGTAGAGGTCGAAGCCATCCTTATGATGAACAAATAACTATAATATTTATCATCATATTTGATTAAAACAAAGTGCAACAAAAACCATTTTTTTAAATTTTCTTACTATTAATCGCGAGATGAAATGCGGTGCATTTTTTTTCTTTTTTGTTTTGAATGTATTAAAGGTTTATACATTTTTGTTATATAAGAGTATATACATATTTTGTGGAATAAAATAAATATATTTTTTTTAATCTTGTGTTTTGAAAGAACATACAGTGAGACATTTCTTTATTAATTGCATTTTAGGAGTTTTGCTAAAATTGTTTAACAGTTTTGATATTATTTCACTAAAACTATTTCTGGTGTTACAATTTTAATGCTTTTATAATTTGTCGTACGTTAATTTTACGTTGCAACAATCAAGTGCTGAAGTGCTGACAATTGTTTTGCGTTTCATAACAGTTCATCAGTTCACCTAGTGAGTTCCGCATCGCATTGAAGAATTCTCTTCCTCGTCTAAAAGTTTCACTTCAAAAATAAAAGTATGGACTACCGTAGTTTTACATATTAAATAGTACATAAAAATATGTTGTTTTTAACTCGATCTAAATTGAATAACATTTCACGATTATATTTAAAAAAATGAGGTATAATGAAAATTTGCGATGTCTACGAAATGTTGGTGGAATGCAAGAGGTAACATGAAAAGCTGCACAATGTCATACTAGCATAAGATTTAAAAGCGAATTTTTCTAAACATATATTTATTACATTTGATTTCCGATCGTGTATAATTCGGTGTGTATTTATATAATTTTAATTAGAAAATTTAATTTTATTGCAATTTATATTCATTTTTATGACGCACATTGCTAGCTAGAAGGCAATAAAAATGTGTTGGTTAACATTCTAATTCTGATATAGCTGTAGTTTTAGCTATTTAGAAATTATAATAAACACATTATTAATTCTTTATAATTAAGATAAGGAATGCACAAATCAACTGATTACAATTAAAGTTGTCTATACATAAAACATTGATCTTTACCAATATGGTAAGAATAATTTATATTTAGATGATTCAGTGTTAAAGAAACATATTTTAGTATTATAATTGCAGACAGCAATGCGAAATAACAATAATAATGAACATGTCCGCTTCCTATTTACAATTCATGTAAAATCGTGTTCCATCAAAACATTTAATTGTGTTTTCATGTTAGCAGAATTCACTTCAAAATAAATACTTGGATGCGAATGTGTGTTTAATGTCATACCCAACTTACTTCTCAATAATATTTCCTATAAATCGGAACTCGCGCTTGCGGACTATTGATTTGTATCGTAAAAAATCGTTTCGATTATTGTTTGTTTTAGGAATTAAATTAATCATTAAACAGCCCACGATAAAAAAAAGATTATTTTTTCAGTATTCCACAAAACTGTGTGGAAATCGAATTTTTCGTAATATTATTTTCCGTGATTACGGAATTTTGTTCTCGTCTGCCGCATTCAAATTGAAATGAAAACAAACCGTAAATTACAATTTTTTGATTTAATTTATTAAGTTTAAAATAGTGTCACTTGCTTCAGCGTGTGTTTTCGTATTAATTGCATCGGATTAAATGGCAGACTGAATGTGAACTAGTTTATTTACGAAATTAGTTTCAGTGAATTGTTGTTCGCGCTCTAACGAAGTGATACTCTTTGACATTTTACTAAAATAATACGTTTAATATTTATCATGAGAACAATCCATTAAGTTTTTTCTTGCCTTTTTGCATCTTTATAAATATTTAAGTAATAATACGTTTGTGTTATTTATAATTGCATATAAACAATATTTTCTGTTTCTACAATTATCAGAAGAAATTAATTAATTGTGGAAAGGAAATGTGTAATAAAATATTTAATATAATATATTATTTTAAAATCAACACTGGCATCTGTTTTAAATTTGTTTAATAACATTATTTATTCAGAATGAAGAAATTTCTTATAAGTTGTAATTGTAAAGATCAAAGTTTGAAGTTAATAATCGAAATTACCCTACGAAGAAAACTGTAAGGGAGCTTGATATTTTTTCCAATAACTAATTTTCAACTGTTTTATTGATATAACTATCAGCAAAGAGAAGACATTAAATAACAATACAATGAATGCATTGCTGAGCACGTTCGCGCTAACATTTATTAATAATCTAGTATTTTAAAATCAAATGCATAAACACATGTTGCAACAGAGCACGAAACAAACATTTATAAATATCATTTTGGTATAGATAGTCTATGAAGATTTGAATAAATACAATAAAATTAATCATCGATAAAAAATAATTGTTGTAGATTTTTAAGCAATCAACTCATACGTCTATGATAAAGTGAATCATTGACAAACATGCATTTAAATTTAATCAAAAATATTTATTGCTGACTATATAATTCTCCCTCCAGTGGCAACATTTTTTCCTGTCGACTGTATTGGCAGGTTACACGAATAGCAATAGCCATTTGGTTATAATAATGTTGTTGTGTTTTTGTGACGTGTGCGTAAATACCAATACTATTTCGCCTGTGCAAATACCAATTAAGATTAAAGAATTGGAAGAGAGTATGAGTATCGTTAGTTTCTTTTGAGTGTTCGGCCGTGCGGGGAAAAACATTTTTGCAACAACATGCCTCAAAGACGCAAGTCGCTTACTTTGGAGAGTGAAAAAGTTTTCGTGGTGCAAAGGAGGGGTAGTTTAAATGTATTTCCCAGTCCTAAATTATTGCAAAATACGGAAAAGCGCAGAGGAAGTGTTATTATAAGGTACTTATTCTTAATTTTATATGCCATTAATATAAATTTTACGGATTTTGCTTCTCGATTAAAAATGTAAAACATTCATTTTAGTTTTGCCTAATTGCATTTAAATCAAATTTATTGTAATGTATTTCAAATCTTTCTACTTTGATAATAATAAATTGATTTTAAATGGAGCATAAAACGTACAGTTGTAGGAAAGATTGTGCAAATCATTTAAAATGTTCATATCTTGGAAATTATGTATCTTTGCTTAAATCATTTGAAAGTGTATTTATTTTAAGGATGCTTTGTGATGAAAATGGGTACATTTAAACAGTCTATTTGCGTTATAATTAATTCTATTGTAATAATTCGTAGTTCCGATTAGATAGGTAAAAATTCGTGTATAAGCTTGACGTCGGTTAAATGCAAATTAAAATTGTTTCTTATACCCTAATTACTAGTTGACGTGTAGGGATTTATTAGATGCAAAAATGTATTAATACATTTTTTTTCATTATGCGTATATGAAATTATTATATGTATATGAATATGCAATAATAATATTGCAATGACACGATTTTTTTGTCATATCTTAATTTTTTATATATTTTATATAATTTTACAGATGTCATATACGCATTTATCTAGTCAAATTAATACACTTATATTAATTTAAACCTAAAGAGCGCAATGCATTATAATGCGTGATTTTGTAGGTTGAAAATTATAAAATATCTTTCTGGGCTTCATTTTTTATTCTACTTGAATATTAAATTGTTTGGAATGTTAATAATTTGTGGAGATTCTTAAAGTAAGGGCTTAAAAACCGTTTTTAATACAGATAAAATTTATTTATGAAATTTGATTAAAATGAAAAATAAAGAAATAAACAAAAAATCAAATAAATAATAAATTTTGCGAAAAATATATAAATAAATAAAAATAATTACAATATTTACAAAATAAACGAAAAGAAAGGAGCATTAAAAAAGTAAACTAAACAGAAACAACGAAATAACAAAAAATAATTAATATAATATAGTAGAATAATTGAAAATTAAACGCAAATAACAATTTAAAAGAAAAATATTTGAATTAACAAAAAAAAAAGAAAATAAACGATATAATGCAAACCAAATAAACGAAAAATTGGAGACACAATAAACGAATGTAGGTACGTATCGTAACGAATAGAGCGAAAAGGTAAAATAAAATTAATGCAATAATGAAAAATAAACGAAATAAATAAATTTAAAAAATCAAGTTAAAGTTTTATCACAATTTTTATTAAAAAAATCATTTACAACATACATTATTTATTTATTTATTGCCCCCATAACGTATCATATCATTAGTCAATAATTATGTAGTATTTACGATTCACATTCCTATTTGCATATATTGATACGGGGTTATACATCTGACATTGGCAAATATTAATTAATTTGCATTTTTGTTTCTCTCCCTTTTGCATCATGAGGCTTGACAAAAAATCACCCCCCAGAGAAGTTTCACTTCATAAAACAAAACAAATTATAAATATAAATAAAAATGTACGACGAAAAAGAAAAAAATAACGAAGTATAAGTGAAATAAAAAAAGAAAACGAAAATAATGATCTGAATTTTCACATTGTATATATATACCTATGCAATGGGTTTTTCAACTAATAAATACACATTTAGATTGACTTTGTATAGTAAAGTTACGGAATACTCGATAACTTGATAATTTGAAAACTATTATTAAAACAGCAACAGCTTTATTTAAAACAATTTAAAAAAATGGAGCTTATATCTAATATTAGACTTAACCTAACCTAATCTAACCTAACCTCACATAATATTGGACTATAACATGCAATAATTTATAATTAATTATATTATAATATAAGGATGTACATAACTGATAAACATTGACCAAAACTTCGTATTTTGGCTGCTACAATTTTGCCGGCAACCTCTGTATCTAGTCATTGTAGGAATTGACGGATTTCAGTTTGACTTGACTTTTCAACTGATCCAATGGCGATAGCTCTGGAGAGAGCTTTTGTCATTCAATTCCTTCTTTCCGTTCAATCTAGCTAGCAGAAAATATTCACTAGTCGTCTAGTTCCAGAACTCGTTAAGTTCATCTAAAATAATGAGATTTTCAGATTTCTTTTTGGGTAGAAAATATCAACTTTTTTAACTGTTTTGCTAGCTGTCTGAAAATATCCATATTAACGATTTTTACAAAATCATTTTCACTCAATTTTCATTTCTTGTGAACTGAACGACTTCTGGAACTGGAATTTTATAAACTATACGCGCAAAATATGGCGCGGCTCTATTCTGTTTATTTACGTTTTAGTTTTATAAAGACAGTTGTGACCGCTGGCTAAATGTTGTTTCTTAATAAACTTAAATATCCGTTTTAATTTTAATTTTCTTTTATGAACAATTGTCATATTACGTTGTTTCCAACCACACATGCATTAATTGTGAGGACGTTGTATGTGGATTCCTGCATCCAATGAAGATATATTTTGGACCGGTAGTAACAATTGTGTCTATTAAGAGATTTTAATCGTTGTTCTTGAACATCCTGTTCTTGCCAAATTTTGGTAAGTTATTTCGTACTTCTGAATTAAATAAAGTACGAACTTTTTCAAAAGATTGCTGTCGGTTACCACATCCACATATTTCCAAAAAATTAATCTGATGAGATTCCGCAAGTTGTACTACCATTGTTAAATAATTTATAAATATTATGGCAATTATTGTCATTGATCTGAATCTATGGAGCTGAATTTTACATTGCTGTGCTTGGGCTACACAGCAGAAGTAAAACTGTTATTACAATTTTTATTAAAAAAAACTGAATCGCGGCAATCGAACCCGCAACCCCCCTAGCATTGTAGATGGTCTTTCAAGTGCTACGCCACCGTGCCTTGGTATGAGGTTATGTATCTGACACGACAAATAATTATATTTAACTTGCCAAATTCGATTTGTTTATTTTGATGTTGCCCCATCTCAGTTCCACTGTTTGATTTTACATCTTTCTCTTTTGTGCCAAAGATTAATTATTAATTCATTTGACGCAAAAAGATAGAAATGGTATAAAATCAATGAGTGGAAATGAGATAGATTCGCAGGACAAAAAAATTGCCCCCATAAAAGTTTTAGTTTAAACATTTTTATACGTTCGAATGTAGTTTTTATTCTACATCCGTAAATACAAAGGGATGTAGGGTTTTATTATAAAAGTAGAATTTTCGATTAACCCACAATGAACAAAAACATCATTATTTTTTGTATTTAACCGTGGATATAATTATGACAAATTAACAAGTCATTCAGTCGATTTGGGGTTTTTTACTACTCTTTATACATTAAAGAAAACAATACTGATCAATTTTTTAAAGTAATTTTAGAGAAATTTCTAATTATGTTTTATATTTTATTTTATTGCACTATAACAAATGTTTTACAATATTATAGAATCATCGGACATCATAGAATTACTAATGATTGGCAAAATATATGATATATATGATCATAATATTTGGAGTCAGTAAAGTACTAATTATTTCTAATAAGAGACTAAAATAAATGAACGAGTAAATGCAAAAACTCAAATATCGAAAAATTCCAAAAATATAATTTAAAACTGGCAAATAAATTACCATCCACATACAAAACAGCTAAGAAGGCAAAAACTGATAAACGTAAAGTAAACGAACTTTATTCAAAATACAAAACAATAATTTTTCTGGATAAAACCAGCATTGGAATAACAATTAGAAAATATACCGAGAGGAAATACATTTTGTTTTCATTCAAAATAATAAATTCTGCCAGATGAAAGAATTGCTAAGTCGATAACAAATACTGGGCATGTTAAATGGTCGAAATATTTCTTTGAACTACCGCCTCCATCACTTTTTCAAATTACTTTACTTAAAAATAAGTTATGCGCATTATGCAAATTCGTTCAATTTATGAGTTAAATAAATTTTCGAATTTATTCTCAAAATCATACATTAAAACTATTTTTAAGTCCCACTTGTTAATTTGAATTTACCTGTTGAGCAAATAATCCTCTCTAACTGGAAATTCCGCACCATAATTTGTTTTAAAAGATTACGTATTAAATAGAGCTTATACTGTCATGTCTTTCTTTAGAGCTGCTAAGTAAAATCAATTGTAATTTTTACTTACTCTATTGAATTTTGTTCAATTTCTATTAATGAAATTTGCTTATTTTATATATTAAATCTTCTATTAAAACAACAGTATAATTAAAAATATGAATAAAATATTGAAAAATAGACTTTATGTACATCTAGAATTTCAATTATTTGGAAGTAAGCCAATAATAAAAATATGCATAATAATAAGAAACCATTAAGCCGGCAAGTATAAAAGTAAGAAATTAACGACCATTTCTTAAGGCCCATCGCTTGTTGGTATCGAAGAGTCATTTTCGCAAAACTTTTTCGAGATTCGAGATGCAAAGACTGCACAATAGGAACCTCAATTATTCCGTGTTATTCAGAAAATACATCACAAACATTTCACACCGTTCTTATTGTATATTAAATCAACAAATTAATGCATTTATTTACTACCTAATTTAATGTAACAATTAGTTTTTAAAATTAGATAAATGTAATTCACAATTGTAATTGTTAATAAACCTTAATTAATAAATAATAAAATATTAATTTTTGAGAATATTTCATATTTGTGTTATGATTGGTTCATAGGAGTAGGAATTAATTAGTTATCGATATTTTATAAACATTTCTGAGTGTTGGTACGTGTATTTTTTCTAATTGGAACTGCAGAAGGACTCATTTTTGTAAATAATTAATCAATAGATATTTAATCAATTGGTTTGTTACTCATGGTGATTAATAATCGAAACTGATTAAACCACGAATGGGCGATAGTTAGTAAGTGAATTACACTTAACATCAAATTAAATCTATCAACTTAATATAATCAAAATATCGAAAGCCCAAAAAGAACTACGCAATGAAAAAGATATATTAATGACGTTGAGAGCATGTTTTTAGAAAAATAAATTCATTAATATTGACATTTATAAACGGTCAACGAAAACAGTACATTAAAACACAAGTGACAGAAGGCAGAAGGCACTGAATTCTGAGATGAGTCGCATATTCGGCTACGATGCGCTTAGCTACTACTATAAAAATGGAATTTGGATTTAGATATTATAGTTTTTATAAGCTATACGTGTTATTTAATCGAACAAATATATAAAGTCAATATTAGTTATAAAGAGTTTCAATTAATTTATTTATCACAGCAAAATATGTTTGTAATTCCTAAGCAACTAAAAATAATTTGATAATGAATCCTTTTTTCAATCTAAAATCTATGCAAGAATGTAACATTCTAGATGTCAAAATACAAAACTCATTATTTTATTAACTTTTTATCAGCTGATATGTACGTAATAAAAAGCTAATGAAATGATTTTTGATGAATCATATACAGTAGCAGTTTAAAGATAGTAGGGGTTCCTAGGCAAATTAAATTTAGGGACACAAAACCATAAATTCACTATATGAAAATGTCTTTGGGGGCCATTTAAAGTTTAGACTTTTTGGTGCCTTTTTGCCTTAATTGATAATCCTCCACTGATTATATATAAAAAATAAGTCTTTCTGTCGCTCCAATCAGGAGAAAGAAAAAATACCTAACAAATAATTAGTTAGTATTTTTGAAACATGTAGCAAACATTTTACCACATTTTGGAATATTTTGTTCAAATATCTTTTCAATTTTCTGCAATATTTGTTGTAATATTCCTTAACATTCCTATACATTTTCTATGGATGGCACTCTCTTTTCTTTTTTATCATTCTAATTCTTGTTTGATTTGCTAAAAACTAATCAATTGGTCGATTCTGTAACAACCAATAAGACTTGCGAGAAATACCTGGAAAACTTTACAAGTCTATAATAAATTTGCAATTCTTTCTGTAACTTTTATAAATAATCGCAGTCAACCAATCATAAAATTACCTATACGCGTTTTGAGGTTATGCAATTGAAGTGTACAGGGAAAAACAGGAAAGTCGTAATTTGATTCAAAACTAAACAAAGCATTCACAGTTTGTAAGAACATGCAAAATAAACTAATAAAAAGTTACAAACGTACAAAGATTTGTACAGGAAAAAACAGCAGGTAAGTCATGCGAATCAGTGAATGAACCGGGTAAGGTAAAATCTCTAGCGGATACCTCCAATAAGCGGACAACTCTTACAACCTGACAGTTTCTTACTTTCTTTTAAGCGGACCGACACCTTCTATAAGCGGACAAAATTAGTTGCACCGTTAGTGTCCGCTTAACGGAGATTTTACTCTAAATCAAATATTTATGTCATGGAGGTATTCCTACTATTGACAATAAAGGCGCTATCTTTTCTTTCTTTATAAAAAGAGGTATAAAAATAAATACAATATTACGTTTTGAAGTTAAAAATTGATTTTTTTCTCGGTTTCAAATAAAAGTTTTCCTGTTTTTCACTGTACACTTCAATTATTCTTTTCATCTCTTACTTCATTCAATACGATGTGGAAATAACTTAGGTTCTAAGAGAAACTCTCGGGAGCTAGTCAAGTGTGTCTGCACATTATGGAGTGCTGACAAACTACAAATATTTATGTCTCAGTCATTATCAGAAGTCGAATGCGGTTCAATATTGCTGAGAGTAGTCTGCGAATTGTTGGTGATAATGTTTGCTTAGAAATGATACAAATAGTAACTCTCGAGAGTTTTTCTCAGGTGGACATGTATCATTAGAATCGTGTCCACTTTAGAGGAGGTCTCTCTCTCTCGAGAGTAACTTTTGAGAGCCTCTCTCAGGTGGGCACTTAACATTATAACGTAAAGTTTGATAACATGATATTATTTAGCACAGTTTCATGAGCAATAATTTTATCTTTCTAAAGATATTCTTATCTAATGTACAAGTTGAATTGGTAAGCAAGAATATCCAAAAAAGTTAAACGTTATACAAATTCTCATATTTGAGTTTGAAAACGGACGTACGGTATGTCACGCCATGCAGTGGATAAATTGTAAAATTTGTTTTGTTCGCATTTTTAATGCATAGTGCCGGTGCAACATGCTACTAATGCTGTAATTTGTATAAAATTAAATCCAAACATGCTTTATTATATTCAAAAGTTGATTGTTTATTACTATGTTTGATGAATGGGATCATATTATATGCTGTTTTGTGTAAAGCGATTTAGATTCGTTGAAATTTTGGAACGGACTTAAATATGGTTGGTGCTATTTATATTTATAGAAGGAAATAATAATAAAAAATTAAATAAAAATATTGGAATGGCAATCTAATAAAAGTAATGGAATGTCTAATATTAATCATCAAGTATGTAACATATGAAGTAGATAGTTTGGGAAATATGTAGAACAGTTCTTGTGCCTAACTTATACATGAACAATAAACATAGAAAATCTGTCTATGTTGAGAACGAATTCTTTATACTTGTTGGTTATGTCATTAATATTATATATACTTTTTAAACTCCAAAAAATGTTAATGTGAATTTCAAAAGTATGTACGTTAATATTATCATTGAATGAATAATTAATATTTCTAATAATGTGATTTTTCTGGCAGTAAAGATAATTGTCAAATCAGCTTTCTGAAAGAACAAGCGTTTGTTACAATAAACACATTCAATTATTCGGATATCACAAGTATTCGTATGTTATGCAATAACATTTATATTTTATATTTAACGACGTTATTGTATTCGTTGTTATCCATATACAACATGAATGTTTCATTAGAACGATATAAAAAACATGTACACTGTGCAATTAAAAATATATACGCATTGCTAGTTATTACTGTCTATATTAAACAATAATGTTTTTTGTTTTGATTCGCTTCCATATAATTTAGACATGTGCACAATCTCAAGCTAAGTAACTGACTGGCAAAAATAGAGGTACTGTTTATGCGATAGGCAAGCGGTATATTTGAAAATACCATTCGCGTCTTTATTTAAGGTGCGATGATCATCAGCATTTCATTTGGCACGGAGTGCCCGAATTTGTTGTTTTTACAGGATTTTAATTATTTTACATACTCGCCTACTGCCGGGGAATAGGCCAGTTTTAAACAAAAACTTGCGCTTGCACCACTCGCGTTTTGCCTATTGCAGCAAACACATTTGTTATTATATTGCGTTGTGACATTTACAATAAACAAAAATTCTAAAATTATGCAATCAAAACAATTGAGGCATTAGTATACTTTAAGTTGGAAAACTTTACAATTATTTTATAAACAATCATATTAAAAACTTAAACATTTTAAAACTTACAAAGTTAAAATATACGCAATAATAATTAATAATAAATGCGCATGTAAGTATAATGCGCTTTCAGTTTTATAATTTTGGACATACGCTGTAAATATTTCCGCCCTTGGTAAAAAGTCACAGGAGTGTGTGTGTGTGTGTATGTATAACACAAATGCTCTAAAAATAAAATATGCTCAAGTGGTTTAAGTATATTGTGTTGATCGTCAGGAAACCATTTTCCAGTTCTGCTGTGCAGTTTTATTGCAATTTCATTTCGTAATAAAATGTTTAACAACGTTCAGAATTCTGCTACTAGGTAATATTTATAACAAAAATTAGCCATCTATGTTATGAAAATGAATTAATTAACAATTTAATTAGTGTGTCACTATATAAAGCGAATTGCCTGGAATAGACTAATAGACTATTTGCATGTACACTACTGCACTGTACTCCTCCCTAAATAAACAATGTAAACTAACAAACACGTAATTTTGATTAGCATAGTCATTGCATATTTTTGGTAAATCTCGTTCATTTAATGTCATTTATTAACTGTCATTATATATAGCAAATTGGCACGTTATATTATCTTCATCTTCAGAAACAGTTAAACGTTACACGATGTTACAAGATTTTGACATTATTTATGTAATTATTAATTATAATTAACGATGGTTTTATATAGCTTCACAACTAAAAAAAAAAAGAACTAGTACCTTTAAAGTACATTTTAGAAAAAAACTTTTATATATTCATTTTATATTTTTATTTTGGGTAATAGTCGGTAGTATCAGAAAAAGAAAAATTACTAATCATTTAGTTTTGTATCAAAATTTCAAAGCAAGTGAAATTTTGGTATACGGAGGCAAGTGCGTAATAACTTTTTGTAATAAGTTGTAAAATACATGTTTGTCTATTTTAAGAAATAAACAAGCAATAACAAATATTGACAACTACAAATTGAGTTCTTTAAAGTAGCGCCAATGTGGATATATTGTAAACTTGCTCTTCGTGGACTCTGCCTTGAATCGGGAAAGTACCAATCAGTCAAATTTTCTTCTACGTCCCAAGGCGTGACCGCAAATTCAAATTCTAATAAACCACGTGACAATGAACAGCCTTAACTTTGCTCTATTTTTGTTTCGTTTTGAAACTAATCATCGACACCAGATGCAAACTGCATTTGGAAATGTTGACGCTCATTCAGGAATTCCGACCTGAGGGTATGTTACTGCTAGTCTAATGTGCCGTCTACAAATGCTTGCACTTCTACAATGTGAGATTTACCTCGTTTCAACAGACCAGACTACGTTTTTCAGTATTAGTATCCTTAATGGATCCTATCTATGTCCTTTCTATGTAGTCTAGTTTCTTCTCTTTTTATTCTCCGCTTCCTTCATTATACGTTCGAGTAACTAGTCTATTACATTTCGGATTTCTTTGCATTGCAACATTTACTTTATTATTCGATTTTTTGTTTGCCACACATGTTCGACCGTAACCTCTGCACTGCAGAGTCCTGTCATAACATTCTTTTAATTTAATTATT